>JAABOM020098601.1:0-26936 GCA_011800125.2 Solanum clarkiae | reverse complement strand
AACTAGTGCTAGTTTAACCAAATCATGTCATATTTCATTTGTATAGTATAAGTATGGTAAGGTGTGGGGTGTTACATTTAACGACTATTTCTTAACGAAGGGAAGTGAATCCGGTTGTTATAAATACACTTATAGCGACCAATTTTTTTCGGTCGTTATAAATATACTTATAGCGCTAATTTTTTTCCAGTTGTTATAAATGTACTTATAGCGACCAAATTTTTTTTCAGTAGTTATTAAATTTACTTATAGCGACCAATTATTTTTCGATCATTGTAAATACACTTATAGTGATCAAATTTCTTTTCGGTCGTTGTAAATACATTTAGAGCGACCAATTTTTTTCGGTCGATAAAGATTAATTTTAATTCAATATTAACGAGATGGTAAATTTGAGCATTAAAAAATATAACACTCCATCGTTAAAACATATAAGTTAGTGTAAAAATATATTTTAACTAATATGAGTACAAAGAGATCAGATTAAATCATGTTATAAGTATAACGAGTGACGCTTTATTAATCATTCCATCATTCTGATAAGAATCCTCCATATTTCATAATTTTTCTTATTTCATAACAAAAAAGGATTTAAAGGAAGAAAAAATATTAATGTATTATTTTCTAATAACTCTATCCATCATTCTTATTATAGTCAATTATATAAAATTTGAAAATACTATAAAAGCATTTAGTTACAATCTTTTTTGCATAACTTTTTTTTAACAAAAATATTTTCTCGATATAGTTTCTAAATATTCATTTTATTTTGAGAGACAATTTATTCATCTTTTCTTAACCTTTTTAAAGATGCAAAATAAAGTAGGTCAAAACAAAAATTGTAATGAAATAAAAATAAAAATTAAAAATAATAATATTAAATATATAAATTATGAGCTTATGAGATTAACTTAAGGTTGAAAATTTATATATATTTGGTAGTAAGTAATTTTCTCAAGAGGATAGATGTTTCCCCACTTGAAAATTACCTCGATCAATAACCTTAAAAATCAGTATTCGATAATAATGTTTCTACTAATAAAAATATATATTATATCAACTTTTTTCATTCTTGGTTGTGAAACTAATAGGTGTAAATTACCTCGATCAATAAACTTAAAAATCAGTATTCGGTAATAATGTTTCTACTAATAAAAATATATATTATGTCAACTTTTTTTCATTCTTGGTTGTGAAACTAATAGGTGTATACAAAAAAAAATCATTCATTTGAGTTATAAAAGTATAAAGCAAAATTTTACTAAACAAAAAATTTTAAAAGCTTTACATGACATATAATCAACTACTAAATTAATTTAGAAATCACAAATTTTTTTATTATTTAAAATTTAGGATGATATAATTAATTTGTATCTCATAATATTATAATGATATTGAATTATTTATATTAGGTCAATACTATTCGTATAAAAAGTGAAACTAAAAGAAGTTGGGGATTTTATCTGTGAAATAATTTGCAATAAATCAATAACTTAAAGTACAATATACAAAACAAACAACTTTATGTCTAGAACTAGTAAGCCCAACTTTCTTTTTATTGGTTGTGAGAATAGAAATAAATTTTATATTTCATTGTAGTTAATCTTTGATTTTGCAAAAAAGAAAAAAAAAGATTATATCTATTGGGAGTGTTATTAATAACCTTACATGAAGTCTTTATACTTGTCTTTTGATAGATCATGCAATTTGAAGAACTCATCCTCAGAGAAAGTGTAAAAAAGTATAAGATATGAAAAATTTTTGAAGCACAAGAAGAATGCATTTTATATTTTAGAAGTTGCTTAAAGATATTCTAATTTTCTTAAGAGTTAAAAATATAATATCATACTTTGTGTGTCTGTATTTTTGTAATGTTACACAACATCATTCTTTATAGTTAACAATGAAATTTAACATAAATATAATTAATTTGTATGTTTTCATATGTGCACGTATTTGTATGTGTGTGTGTATATATATGCACTTTTGCTGATCTGATTTGTGGTTATAATTAAGATTTTAACAACTAGAACTAAAGGGAGCCTTAGAGTAACTGGTAAAGTTGTTGTCATCTGACCAGACGGTCACGAGTTCAAACCTTGGTAACATCCTTAGTCATAAATGCAAGCTAGCTATGTAAAATAGATCCTTGTGGTCGGGCCCTTCCCCAGAAGTACATCGAGATTTTTTTTCTTAATAACTAGAATATCAAGTAGTGAAGGAAAAATCTGGTTGCTAAAAGAGATATAACGATTGGATTTTTATTATCGTTAAAGCTTTTTAACGATAGGAGTTTTATCGTCGTTAAAGCTTTTAATAACGGAGCTTTTAGCGACTGGTGACGATAGAATTTTCACCGATCGTTATTACCTAATAACGACCGAATTAATACTTTTAGCGTTTGAATTTACCCTCATAAAGACCTATTCTCTTGTAGTGTACCAAATATCTATTGATGATTTTACATTGAATTTTTTAGCATGATTTCACTCTTGAAACATGGTTTTAGACTAGCATTACACACCCGCCAAGTGTTTGATAAAATATTCGGTTATGAGTTCTCGAGGAATTGAAGGTCCAATGCATGTCTTATAAGTTGAATGACTATATGATGATGAAAGGAATGTATGTATATTATGATGATGAGGAAAAGAATGTATGTATATGATGAAGAAAGGAGTGTATATATATGGTATTATATCTATAGTGTTGGGGATGACCAAGCCTCACTCAAGAGGTTGTATTCCCAGGTAACCTTGTTGATAGATTTGTACCTCGATCGCCTCGCTTGGGAGGTGGCAGGCCTGTGTAACCTTGTTGGGGGTTTGTACCCATCAACCTTGTTGGGGGGTTTGTACTCCATTAACCTTGTTAGGGGTTTTATACTCCATCAACCTTATGAAGGGGTTTGTACCTCTTGCGTCTCTCCGAGGAGGTGGTAGGCCTTGAATTGCACTATAATGATCACTCCTTGCACTCGTATTATGTTCTATATAAGCATGATTTTACTTCAAACATCATTCATACATGTCATATTGTTAGTGTACTATTCATTGGTTATGATTATGCATTTTGCCTATGATGCCTATCTCTTGTTGTATTGCATCCTACATACTTAGTACATTTAAACGTACTAATGCATACTCTATGCCTACATGATATCACCATGTAGAGACCGGAGCTCCTATTGATTCTCCTCGTGGCTAGACAGATTCTTCAAGGTAGCTTATGGTGAGTCCTCAAGTCCGAGGACAATGTCTAACTTCTCTAAGGCTTATGTTTAGATTATGTCTTGTATGTTTAGATTACCTATTGCCATTATTATGAGGGTGAGCCCGGTTGCTTGTCTTGGCCCCCGCTAAGTATCTACGATTTAGAGGTGTTATTGGACATGATATGTATTATGCTATGAGCTTTGACTCTCTTTTGACTCTTGTTGGTTATGATATGAAGGTTGTCCCTTAGCCCCGATTATCCCTATTTACTATCTCCTATTGATTGTTTTCTTTCTTCCGCGACCAAGGATGTATAAATAATATATTAAGATGATTGCTTGGGGTCCCTTCGGGTTCTCCATGCACCCTGTCACGTCTAGACCCTAGGCTTGGGTCGCGAAAAACTTGGTATCAGAGCACTAGGTTGTTAAATCCTCAAATTCAAACACAGCACATCGATTAGAGTCCCATTCATGATTATGAAGCGCACCATGACTATGTATAGGAGGCTATGAGGCATTCTAGGAAATGTTTCACTTCTTTATGATCTATGTAGTGCGATATAGTTAGGTCCCCTAGGGCTTATTGCTAATCCTTAACTGCTACTTTATAGGGTATGTCTCAAGCTACTCAGGACGGTGATATGACAAATGCAGAGGTTCGGAACGCTCTTTGGGTGTTGGCCAAAGTGGCAAAAAAATTGACAACTCATCTCGATCAACAAGACAGTGTTCCTAAGACTTCAAATGGTAAGGGCATAGGTAAGGAGGCCAAGAGGGCTTGTAGTGAAGGGAAGTTCCAAAGTCCCAAATATAGAGGTGGTGGTGGTGTGGTGCCTTATGCTAGGTTCCCAAGATGTGGTAGAGGACATGATGGCCCATGCTTGAGGGATATCAATGCTTGTTATGGGTGTTAAGAGGAGGGTCAGAAGATAATAGATTTCCCTTATAGACGAAATAAGAGTAAAGGAGGTGATGGTGGAATGACTAATCCCAAGTGCCCTACGTGTTGGAAAAACTATGGTGGCCCGTGTCGGAGGCATTTTAGTGCTTATTTTGTATATAGTGGAGTAGGTCACATGCTAGTTGATTGTCTATGTGCTCGAAGGAGGTATAAGGGTGGTCCACCTTTAGATCAAGGTGGTCATGTTGATCAAGTGACTCAAGAAGGAAATGAGGTGTTCGATGTTGCTACCTGTATGTTGAAATTTCCTTTGGCTTTGATATGTTTACATTGATGGGCCTGAGTGCCACTATCTCTTTCATTATTCTTTTGGTTGCTAGTGGGTTTCCTATTGTTCCGAACTCTCTTTGGTGTCTATCTCATTGATAAGCCTATTGTTGTTTGAAGGTCATAGTTGTTGTTCCATGTTTATATTGCATTAGGTCTTGCCTAGTGACTTGTTGGGTTTAGTGTGGTGGATTTTGATACTATACTTGGGATGGATTAGTTGTCTTGGTATTGTGTTCCCATAGAATGTAGGGCACGTAGAGTTAAATTCTGATTCCCTATTAATTCCATCTTTAAGTGGGGCTTGTAAAGTGGTTGCAAAGGGGTAAGTCCGTTTCTTGTCTTAAGGTAAAATTAATCTCTAAGGGTTGCATTTAACACCTTGTAAGAGTTAGGGGTGTTGAATCTAAGTTATTTCTATTGAGGTGAGTCAGGTGATTAATGGGTTAGTGAAATTCTTCCCGATACTTTGAATTTGGTATAGTGCCGTTTTGGTTTGACCTATACCCAGTTATGACTATGGGTCTCACGAATGGGGTCTTTAGTCCTACCTTGTTATGTTTGTGGTGGTCTCTAGTGATAAAGTATTGATCATTTAGAGCTTGTGAACCATTTGCGGGTCGTGTTGCAAATCTTGGGGTAAGAGGAGTTGTATGCTAAGTATGTGAAGTGTGAAATGTGGTTAAAGGAGGTTACCTCCCTAGGTTATGTGGTGTCGGAGGAAGATATTAAGATTGATCCTAAGGAGACATATTGATTAGAAACTAGCCTAGACCATTGACCCCCATCGGACATTAGGAGCTTTTTGGGATTAGTGGGTTGATATCAGAGGTTTGTGGATGAGTTCTCTTCTATTGCTTCTCCCATGACTAAGTTGACCCAAAAGAAGGCTAAGTTTGTGTGGATGATGAGTGTGAAAGGAGTTACCAAGCCTTGAAGAATAAGCTTATCTCTGCTCCTATCTTATTCTTACCGGATGGGTTGGAAGGGTTTGCAGGGTATTATGATGTCTCCCGGATAGGTTGGGGTTGTGTGTTGATGCAAGATGGTTAAGTGGAAGCCTATGTTTTTAGCTAATTTGAGATGCACGAGAAGCTACCTACGACTTTGAGTTGGCCTCCATTGCATTTGCTTTGAATTTGATGCCATTGATTGTATGGGGTGCATGTTGATGTATTTACCGTTCACTAGAGTCTCCAATATGCGTTCACCCAAAGGATCTTAGCTTGAGACAAGGAAGGTGGTTAGAACTTCTTTAAGATTATGATGTGAGTGTGTATTATCGTACTAGTAAGGCTAATGTTGTGGAAAATGCTTTGCGTAGGATGTCTATGGGTAGCCTAGCACATGTTGATGGTGGTGATAAAGAGGTGGCTAGGGAGGTGCATTGGTTGGCTAGATTGGGGGTTAGGTTAGAAGAAGTGGACAATGGTGGTGTTATCGTTGTTGATTGTTCTAAATCTTCACTGGTTGATGAGGTAAGAGCAAAGCAAGATCTTGATCCCTCTTTGTTAGAATTGAAGGCTTTGGTAAAAGAGGGCAAGGTGGAGGTTTTCCCTAAAAGGGGAGATGGTGCCCTTAGTAACTAAGGTAGGTTATGTGTACCTTGTGTTGATAGTTTGAGGGAGAAAATCCTTGATGAGGCCCATAATTCTTCTCATTCTATTTATCCCGGTTCTACCAAGTTGTATAGGGATTTGAGAGAGGTGGATTGGTAGGGAGGCATGAAGAAGGGCATTGCCAAGTTTGTATCCGATTTTCATAGTTGTCAACAAGTCAAAGACGAGCACCAAAGGTCATGTGGCCTAACCGAATATATAGAGATTCCTACTTGGATGTGGGAGAAAATTTATATGGATTTCGTGGTTGGATTGCCCAAGACTAGAAAGGTTTTTGATTCTATTTGGGATGTGGTTGATAGGATGACAAATAGGCTCACTTTTTACCGATTAAGACCATTTATAGTGTCGAATAATATGTTAAGTTGCACATTCATGAGTTGGTGAGATTGTTTGGGGTGCCCTTGTCTATTATAATGGATTGTAGTGCTCATTTTATTTCAGTTTTTGGAGGTCCTTCCAAAGGGGCCTTGGTACTAGAGTCAGACTTAGTATGGCCTTCCACCCTCTAATAGATGGCCAAGCAGAAGGAATTATCCAAACACTTGAGGATATGCTTAGGGCTTGTATATTGGAGCTTAAGAGTAGTTGGGATGATCATCTTTCGTGGATTGAGTTTGCTTATAATAATAGCTATTATTCTAGCATCTGTATGGCTCCTTTTGAGGCTCTCTATGGTAGGCATTGTAGTTCCCCGGTTAGGTTGTTCAAATTGGGAGAGATGGCGTTGTTGGGTTCGGGTCTGGTTATGGATGCTATGTCATAGGTAAAGTTGATTAGGGGAAAGGTCAGAAAAAGCCCAAGGTAGTCAAAGTCCTATGCTGATGTCAGGAGGAGAGAGCTTGAATTCAAAATTGGTGATTGGGCCTATTTGAAGGTTTCACTCACAAAAGGTGTGGTTTGCTGCCGTAAGGAGAGAATTCTCCTCACAACCTCCCCCCTTATTTTAAATTCTTTTTCAAAAAAAAAGAGACGAGGCTGGTATTCTTATTTTATTTGATTCTATCCCAGAACTGGGTCTATGTCAAGTAAGTCGATTAAAATTTTTTATCAAAGCCGGGGAATTTCTTCGATCTTCAAAAAGATTACTTTGTAAGTTTCAGTATGAGTGATGATATTGTATTAATCGGGAATCATTCAACTAGGCATGATTTGTGAGTCTTCATAGGGTGTTGAGGAAGATTAGTGAGGTTGTATGCGAATTGGAGTGCCTTTGGATAAGGGTATGGTTCGTCCTATTCTTCACACATCTAGGATGAGGAGATGTATTGTTACACTAGTGTTATAGGACTCTTTAAGATTGTGGATGTTGTGGAGGATGAGTTGACTTATGAGGAGGTTCGGGGGAGAAGTTGGGTGGATATGAGTAAAGGTTGATTTGTGAGGGTGCAGTGTTTGTTAAGGCGCACTGGAAGAATCGTCAAGTCGATACTGTTTCTTGGGGAGATCGGAGCAGGAATGGATTAGCAATATCTATACATCTTTCATTCTATTCAAGATTATGATATCATGTCAAACCCCTTTTCGTGATTTCATGTGTCATGTTCCAGCCCCTAAGTCATTTGCAAGCGTTCATGTTTACATTGAAAAGGTTCATGATGATTTTACACTTATGTTGAGATTTTAAAAATGGTGTGTTAAAGTGTATTGTTGCATTCTTGTTGGGGCTGTCCTCTCTATGATTACTCTTCTCTTGTACATTTCTTTGACATTCGGGGACGAATATCTCCAAGGGGGAGATATTGAAATGACCCCAAAAAGTTTTCGAAAATGTGCCTCGAGAATGCCTAGAATCATAATTATCATAGATCTCAAAATCCCTGCGTGATTTCAAAAGTACGACTTCATATTCTTGATCAGGGGGTCAAATTGAGTGGAGAATGGGCCTAATTCCGAATTTAGAGTGAACGATTCATAATTTCAATTTTCCAATTTGACGAAAAATAGTGTCAGAAGCGTCAATGGCGCGACGTGCCTCGGTGTATTTTGCTGCCTAGTTTTTTGTCCTGTCCAAAGCTTTTGAGTCTTGGGCCGAAGTGTTACCATAGTGAAAATACTCATACTTAGTCATATTTTGCTTTCATATTATATAAGGCATTCCCCAATACTCACTCAAACATTTAGGCTTATAGTTCTCTCAACATTCAAGTGGCAAAACCCTCTCCGGGTCTTAAGGAATTCAACCAAGCTTCAAGTCTCCATCTCCAAACTTCATGAAGTTATTCCCCAAAGCTAAGGTATGTGGGTTTCTTTCACCCATGATACCCAAAATCTCTTTTACTCAAAATTGCATGATTTAAAGTTGATTTATACATGAGTCTTATCTATTATGAATTTCACTGCACACAATGTTTGGGTTTATGAAATTATGACTGTTTTAGCATATTTTGAGCTATGAACCTAAGATCTAATGTGAGATTTGATGAAGGGTTTTGATGTCCATTGCTTGAGGGTGTTACCAAGTATCTATTGATGATTTTACACTGAATTTTCTTGCAGGATTTCACTCTTGAATTGCATAGTTTTACACTAGCATTACATACCCACCAAGTGTTTGGAAAAATGTCCAATTATGATATCTTGAGGAATTGAAAGTCTGATGCATGTCTCATGAGTTGAATGATTATATGATGATGATATGATGATGAAATGATGATGAAAGAAATTTATGTGTATGATGATGATGAGGAAAGGAATGTATGCATATGATTATGAAAGGAGTGTATATATATATGATATTATATCTATAAGTGTTGGGGATGACAAAGCCTCACTCAGGAGATTGTAGGCCCGGGACACTTTGTTGAGGGGTTTGTACCTCGATCGCCTTGCTCGGGAGGTGGCAGGCCTGTGCAACCTTGTTGGTGTTTGTACCCATCAACCTTTTTGGGGGGTTTACACTCCATCAACCTTGTTGGGGGGTGTTTGTACTCCATCAACCTCATGAAGAGGTTTGTACCTCATGCGCCTCTCCAAGGAGGTGGTAGGCCTTGGATTACACTATAATGGTCACACCTTACACTCGTATTATGTTCTATATAAGCATGGTTTTGCTTCAAGCATCATTCATACATGTCATATTGTTAGTATATTATTCATTGCTTATGATTATACATTTTGTCTATGATGCCTATCTCTTGTTGTATTGTGTCCTACATACTTAGTACATTCAAACATACTAACACATACTCTATGCCTGCATGATATCACCATTTGGGGACCAAAGATCCTATTGATTCTCCTCGTGGCTAGACAAATTGTTCTAGTTAGCTTATAGTGAGTCCCTAATTCGGGGATAATATCTATCTTCTCTCAAGCTTATGTTTAGATCATGTGTTGTATGTTTTGATTACCTATTGCCATTATTATGAGGGTGAGCCCGGTTGCTTGTCTTGGCCCCTGCTAAGTATCGAAGGTTTAAAGATGTTGTTGCACATGATATGTATTATGCTATGAGCTTTGACTTTCTCTTGAATCTTGTTGGGTATGCTATGAAGGTTTTCCCTTAGCCTCGATTATCCCTATCTACTGTATCTTGTTAATTGTTTTCTTGTTTCCGTGACCAAGGATATGTAATGATATGTGAAGAGGCTTCCTTGGGGTCCCTTTGGGTTCCCCATGCACCGAGTCATGTCTAGGCCCCAGGCTTGGGTCGTAAAATCATCTTCTGCATATCCACTCAAATACCATCTCTTGAGACAACATGGCTAAAAAATGACACAGATTTAAGCCAGAACTCACATTTTGAAAATTTGGCGTATAACTCCTTATCTCTGAGGGTCTAAAGAATAATTCGGAGGTGATCGACATGCTTTTCCTCATATCTGGAATACACCATTATATTATCGATGAACATAATCAAAAACATATCAAGTTATAGTCTAGATACTCTGTTCATCAAGTGTGTGAAAGCGGCCGGAGCATTGGTCGATTTGAAGGACCTTACCATGAAGAAAATAATCTATACACATTAGAAGGGGACCATCTTTTTTTCCGCAGAAAAAAGATCAGAGCACCTCATGGTGAGACACTCGTCCTAATAAATCCCTTATCCAGGAGATCTTTGAAACTGCTATTTCAGTTCTTTCAACTCTGCGGGGGCCATTCTGTATGGTAGAATAGGGATAGGCTGGGTATCGGGGAGAACATCGACCCCAAAGTCAATCTCCCTATCAGGAAGGACTCTAGGAAAATTATCAGGAAGGACATCAGGAATCTCATTGACAAGTGAAGTTGACTCCAGAGGTGGAGACTCTACATCATCAGCCTTGTCATGCCCCAAATCCTATTAGGGCGGACCGACACCTGTTGCCGATAAGGCTCGGGAGAACCAACTTACATCTATGTACTTTCTATACATTTTATAAGGATTTCTATATTTAACATGCCTTTATGCAAGTAAACAATGATACAAGCCAAAAAAAAAATACATGCGATTAGGTCGTTGGGGCCATGGTGTTTAAAGTACGAGATATGACCATACTTTAATTTACATAGTTTACAAAGCCTCTAGATAATAGAATGTATTGGATAAGGGTCGGTACAGAACCTGCCTCAATTAACTGTATAATACAAACATATAAGCTTTAGACACACAAAGCTCCGGAACAACCTGGAGCTTAGTAACAACAGCTGGATGTCCTGGACTCTACTTGGGGGATCTACTAGCACCTGAACCTGCATCATGAAATGTAGGTCCCCCGTAAGGGACGTCGGTATGAAATAATGTACTGACTCTGTAAGGCATGAAATGCTGCATCTGAAGTAACAACTTCAATGAAACTATGTACTGGTCTGTAATAAGAGACCACCTTTTGGGTATATACTTTGGGATCATATACTTTATGTTCTTTATATTACTTTACCTTTACTGTATAATCTATGCACATCATGTACTGTAAATAACCAGCTGATCAGTGGTATAACTGTATCGGGATCATCCTGGCTAGGTTCTTCCTTAACCCCTCGGGCTACCACCCGTGATAGGATTGTCCCTGGCTAGGTGATTCTTCCACCCCTCGGGCTACCACCCATCAAAAGCTATATACTTTATCTTTCATTTACCTTTGAGATGATTCTTTTGGTGCTAACAACATTGGAGCTATAATGCTATATATGCATCATGTGACATGTAAATAATCATATAAAATAATATGGAAATGAAGAGAGTATGTTACATAAACAATGAAATGCGTATGAAATGAAACAACTCATGAACTTTGTTTAGCAACAAGAACTCATGTACTTGGTATCCACGTATGTATGTAGATTTGAAGGTAACTATATATATACATGGAAGCATATGAACATGTGAAAGAGTGGAGGCATGGCTTCTTGTCATGTTGGAGTAGATAAATGCCTTTACATACCGAGGGATCTATGTTTCATGCCAAGTGATACGAAATCAAGTAGACTTACATACCTCGTCGTATGACCTTGTTACTACCTTGGAGTGGATGATTTTCCCTCAAATATTTATCTACACCATATTAGTCAATAAAAATAGTATTAGAAGCAACACAACACTTCTAGGCAGTCCAATATCATAAAAACGATCACCCGGACAGCAAGCTTTCAATTAGTGATGCAAAGGCATTTCTTCAATCTTTTCACTTATAAACGTATTTTCTAACAACCATTTTTATGTACATGTCATGCAAATATTATTTTAAGACCCTAATAGTCCTACAACAGCCCACAAAGCACAACACATAACAATTCTTCACAATATACAAACAACCGGCATAACGTTATATCCTTTTACTACACTTCGATGTCAACAATTTGGAAACTGTTTTAACTTTACATAAATTGTTTCCAACGTTTTTACCATATAAAACCAGTCTTTATATTGTCCAAAAATAGTCCCAAAATAGGGAAAGGTCATGGAACAATATATTACTATTCTACACAACCTACAAATGGACAGCATAACGTTACCCCCGTTCGCTACATTTCGAAGTCGACAATTCCAAACCTTTTCCAACTCTAACAAAATTTTTTCAACAACATTTACACATACAAACAGTTATAATATAGTCTTATAACATCACCCAAGAAGTCATGAAGGACATGAGCCAACAGATTTCCATCTAACAACACACAACTTCCAACCAACATCACACTTAAGATAGCACAATAAAACTCTTTTGTTAAATGAAATCAAAATCTGGGCAACAACCTTAGGGTAATATATATAACTCAATCCATGGTAAGAACATCAAATTATCTTCATTATACAACCCATAAACCATCTAGAAATCACTCAAACCAGAGGCAAGAGTGCAACAATTTTCTGGACACATGCTATCCAGAATTTTCAGCATAACATATTATCATATACTTCTTGATTTTATGAAGAAAACTTACTAAAAACAAAATTATAATCACTTATCTTTGTCTTAAAAGTTGAGTAACTCCTTAGGAACCCTAAAAGAGTCGTATGGCTGCTACTTTAATAGGTTGAGGAAAGTTTACAGAGTGGACTGGGAAAGCTGAAAATTTTCTAAGTGTAAGAGTGGCTGAAATTTTTGCTGCTGTAACCCCTCTTTAAAGGCCTCATGTGGAAGACTTCCCTCGGGACTTTTGACCATGTAAGACCACATATTATTCAGATACTAAGGTAGCAACTTGGGCCTCTTACTTGGGAACTAAATGGGTGTCAAATTTAATGGGCTTTGGCTGCCAATTTTCAGCTTTCCTCTTAGTCCGTTTTTGGCCCAAATAGCCAAGTGGTTTGTATTACACTCGGGATCCTCTTACATTCTTCTTGGACTGAAAATAAGGTCCATTTATGATGCTAAATCATGGGCTAAAATTACATCCTTAAAACAGATTTTATTTGTAATCGGGCTTGGGCAAATTCGACGTCGAACCTCGTCTCCATTTAGCTAGCAAATTCAAGCTAAGCAAGTAGGTGACTCACCTGCTAGATTATAAGTCATACAAGCCCATAAATTCTTTTACTTTGTTTAGGGCTTTAATATCCTCAATTTAACATAAAACATGAACACACTCGACCCTTTTAAGCATTAGAAGCACATATTTCCCATTAACACGAGATTTAACACTTTTGAAAAATTGGCACTAGTCTGACCAAACTATATCATGATTCATTCACACAATATTAGTATATGTAAAATGTAGGGTGTTACATTCTCCCCCCCTTAGGAACATTCGTCCTCGAATGTTAGCACAATTGAGTAGCTTAACAATGTATAAACCTTTATTTAATCAAACCTTTGACAACAAACTAAGTATTTAATCACATATACCCATTAGTGTTCTAATTTTGCATGTTGGGCATCCTCTTTAGCTTCAAATAAGTGAGGATATTTTGATTTTATTGCGTCCTTGGCCTCCTAGGTTATCTCTTCTGCTTGCTGATTTTTCCAAAGTACCTTTGCTAAAGCTATTTCTTTATTCCTTAGCTTCTTAACTTGACGATCCAAAATAGCTATAGGTACCTCTTCATAGGTAAGATCTTCTGTAACCTGCACATCCTTAATAGGAGCGATACGGGATGGGTCACCTATGCACTTCTGAAGCATTGATACATGAAAAACTGGATGAACCATTGAAAGCTCTTGGGGTAGCTCTAGCTCATATGCAACTTGCCCGATCTTCTTAATAATTTATAAGGCCTTATGTAACGTGGGATTAGTTTTTCTTTCTTACCAAACCTCATAATCCCTTTCATTGGAGACACCTTTAAAAATATCCAAGCTCTTGCTGAAAATTCTAGCCATCTTCTCCTAGCATCCGCATATGATTTGTGACGACTTTGGGCTGTTTCTAGCGACTGCTGTATTACTTAACTTTTTCCATGGCTTGGTGGACTAGATCTGGCCCAAGTAAGGTGGTTTCACCCATTTCGAACCATCCAATTGGTGACCTACACTTCCTTCCATACAGAGCTTCATAAGGTGCCATCTTGATACTTGAATGGTAGCTATTATTATAGGCAAACTCAATAAGTGGCAAATGATCCACCCAATTACCTTTAAAGTCCAATGCACAAGCTCACAACAATCTTCAAGTGTTTGAATGGTGCGTTCTGCTTGACCGTTTGTTTGAGGGTGAATGCTGTATTCAAATTTCCTTGTGTTCCTAAACTCCTTTGGAAATACTTCCAAAACTTTGCAGTGAATTGAGCCCCTCGAACTGATATGATGGAGATTGGGACTCCATGTAGCCTGACTATCTTTTTGAGGTATAGCTTGGCATACTCTTCTGCTGTATAATCACTCCTAACAGGTAGGAAGTGTGCTGACTTTGTGAGTCTATTAACTATTATCCATATGGAGTCAAACTTCGGAAATGAGCGAGGCAAACCGATAACAAAGTCTATATTGATCATGTCCCACTTCCAAGTTGGAAGTTCTATACATTGCATATAACCTCCTGATTTTGGTGTTCTACCTTCATTTGTTGACAATTTGGACATTGAGCCACAAATTCTGAAGGTCCTTTTTCATGCCTCCCTACCAAAACATTCCCTCTAGGTCATGGTACATCTTAGTCAATCCTAGGTGGATGGAATATCGGGAATGATGGGCTTCTTCCATTATCCTCTTTCTTAACCCATTAATATCAGACAAACGTAATATGTTTTGGCAGGAAAGTACTCCATTTTGTGTAAGTTCAAATCCCTTTATCACACCCTGACTCACCTTTTTCTTAAGCTGTCGTAGAATAGGATCCTCGAACTATTTTTCTTTCACCTCCATTACTAATGAATACGTCTCTGTATTACATATAATAACCCTTTGGTTTGGAGATTCAAGAAGGTGAACTCCCAAATTGGCTAGTTGACATAGATCCTTAGCCACCCCTTGACTAACCATGGCCTGATCACCAGAAGTCATAACTGCCTTACAACTCAGAGCATTAGCTACTACATTTGCCTTCCCCGGATGGTATAGTATATCAATGTCGTAATCCTTTATTAGTTCTAGCCATCTCCACTATCTCAAATTTAGATCCTTCTGCTAAAAAATGTATTGCAGGCTCTTATGATCAGTATATATATCAACGTGAACCCCATACAAATAGTGAATCCATATTTTCAAAGCAAATACAACCGCTGCTAGCTTAAGATCATGAGTTGGATAATTCTTCTCATGTGGTCGTAGTTGTCTGGATGCATAAGCAATTACCCTACTATGCTATGTCAGCATACACCCTAAGCCAACTCCTGAAGCATCATAATATACTGCATACCCCTCGGTGCCTTCTGGAAGTACTAGCACAGGTACAGAAGTTAGCTTATTTCTTAGTTCCTGGAAGCTCCTTTCACATACGTCATTCCATTGGAACTTGGTTGCCTTATGTGTCAACTTTGTTATAGGTACAGAAATGGAAGAAATACCTTCAACAAACCTTCTGTAATAATCTTCCAAACCTAGGAAGCTCCGAAATTCCGTGGGAATCATTGGCTTTTGCCAATCTTTTACAGCATCTATCTTTTGTGAATCGACTCTTATTCCCTCCCCAGACACAATATGACCCAAGAATGCCACTGATTGTAGCAAAAATTCACATTTAGAGAATTTGGCATACAATTGTCTATCACGAAGAATGTGTAACACTTGTCATAAGTGATTAGCATGGTCCTCTTCTGACCTTGAGTATACCAAAATATCATCTACGAACAATATCACGAACAAATCCAAGAATGGCTTAAATACCCTGTTCATCAGATCCATAAAACTGCTGGTGCATTCATTAGCCCAAATGACATAGCAAGAAAGTCAAAGTGACCATATCGTGTTCTGAAAGCAGTCTTAGGTATATCTTCCTCCTTCACCCTCACTTGGTGATACCCTGATCTCAGATCAATTTTTGAAAAGCATTTGGCACCTTGTAACTGATCAAGTAAATCATCAATCCTGGGGAGGGGGTATTTATTCTTAATTGTCACCCTATTCAATTGTCGATAGCTGATACACATTCTCAAGCTGCCATCCTTCTTGCGTACAAATAACACTGGTGCACCCAAGGAGACACACTAGGTCTTCTCCAATAAGTCTTTCAATTGCTCTTTTAATTCATGCCTTTGCCGGGGCCATTCTATATGGAGGGATAGAAATAGGTTGAGTGTCTGGAAGTAAGTTAATACCAAAATCTATTTCTCATTCAGGAGGTAAGCCTGGAAGTTCATCAGAGAACACATCAACAAATTCATTCACCACTGGGATTGATTGAAGAGTTGGCGATTCTGCCTCCATATCCCTCACTCTAACTAAATGACATATATACCCCTTAGATATCATCTTTCTGTCCTTAAGATAAGAGATAAACTTTCCCTTTGGTGCCCCAACTTGCCTTCCCATTCAAGAACTACCTTATTTGGAAAGTGGAAGTACACTTTCTTAGCTCGAAAATCCACGGTGGCATAGCAAGAAGATAACCAATCCATACCCATTATAACATCAAATTTCACCATCTCTAACTCAATAAGGCCAGCAAATGTATCACGGTCACAAACAGTTACTACACAACCATTATAAACCCTTCTAGTCATAATAGATTCACAGGTCGGTGTAGACACTTCAAATGGTTTATTCAATAATTTATGTGTTCTCCTAAACTTCCCAGCAACTAATGGGGTAATGTATGATAGTGTAGAACTAGGATCAATTAAAGGATGTACATTATGAGAGAATATGGACAATGTACCTGTGACCACATCAGGTGAAGCTTCCAAATTTTGCCTACTCCCCAGAGCATAAGTGCGATTCTGGACCCCGCTAGAGCTAGCTGCTCCTCTAACACCTCTACCACAACCCATAGGTGTTTGTTGACCCCTACCTAATAGAGGAACTGTCGATGATGATGCAATAGCTGACCCAGTAGATTGTGCTATATCATCCATTCACCTCCTCGAGCAATCTCTCATCATGTGCCCTAGTCCACCACACCAATAACAAATATCTGTCCCAACATGACATATACCCGGATGACTTCTTCCACACTATTTATAAGGCTGCCTAGGAGTCATTGGCTGGCCTGCCGATCCTCTTATTGTCCGTGAACCTTGTCCCTCACCTCGTTGACCAAATTGATTACTTCTAGACCCTTAATGTTGTGGTGGAGTACTGGCTGCAAAATAGGAGAATGATGGCCTAGGCAGCCTATTAGAAAATCGAGGCCTAAACTCACCTTGGGATGGTGTAAACTACCCTGAAGATCTGGTCCTCTTAGATTGCGCCCTTTCTAACTCATGTGTCCTTCTCCTTTGCCTTTGATCCTCCAATTTCTGTGCAAAATCTTGCATTCTTGCTATATCTATGTCTTTATTCAATGAAGCAATGGTACAATCTCTGACCATATAAGTATCCAATCAGTCCACATATCGACGAACTCTATCTTCCATAGTATTAACTACATTAGGAGCAGAGTAGGGGAGGATCACCAATCAACTGAAAATAAATTGGTCCTCAATGGGGCGCATACTAATGACCACTAGTATATATCTCTACATCATGAAAAGATACAAGCCTAAATGGATGTAAGCATATAGAATGTACGAGTATGTAAAATAGTAGAATGAAACATGTAAATGAATAATAACATCATCTCAAATAGCTCAAATCGAGAAATAGGATACTCAGTCATCAAGTCAAGAGTCTAAAGTAAGAATGCAGTTTAGGCAATGACTATTCATATCATCTACATCTCATCATCCACTTAGAGTACTATCAAGGCCTATTTGGGAGTTTCTCTAACCAAAAATCATCACTTAAGAGCCGGTGATGATACAACGAAATAATGTCATTTCCATATCCATCCTATACCTTGCTGGTGGTATAGGACATCCCACCAATGGATCCAAAATCAATAACATCAAGCCCTCATTTTGGGACAATAAGAAACATTCAGTTTTACGGTTCAATCCTCTCTTATGCTAGCCATTATTTACTGAGTTCGAGTTGAACTTACTCTTTCTTTATTCGATGCTCAATACTCCTCTAACATATAAGAGCGAGGCTTGAAACATAGGTACATAGAAGAATGGATTTGTGAGGTGTCACAGGACTAGCAATAGTCTCTGAGTGCCAACCACGTCTAAGGTACCCTCCCGGGGCATGAAAAACTTGGTATCAGAGGAAAGAGTTCAAGTGTCCTAGAGAGTCTATGAAGACATATCTAGTAGAGTCTTATTTATGGGTATGTTATGTACCATACTTCATAAATAGAAGGCTATAGGACATTAGGAATGGTTACACTTCTTTCATGATCTGATTCGTGCAATAGAGTTAAAACTTTATGAAACTCCCTTCTAATTCGCGCATTACACGTTTACAGAATTGTGATAATACTTTCAAGCAACGCTGGAAAAGGAAGAGGGTGTCTAGCTAGATAGAATGCTAACCAACCCGAACACCAGAATCATGAACCCATAGGCCCAATCGTTCCTGCTGTGTAGTCATCACAGGTTGACATCAGCAATGCTACTCTTTGCCAGGCCATTTAGACTTCGGCCCAAGCTATGACAATATTGGTGTTATACAGGGAGCCTATAGTAAAGGGGTTCCATATTCACCCAGAGTTCGTAAGTTCTTGAGGATGAGTCCAGCTGAGAATAGGAGTTGGTTTTAAACAGTGCCTCATAACTTTAAAGCTTAAGGATCTAGTCACAAGCTAGTGTGGCTTGACGTCCCAAGTCAAGCTATCTTGTGGCATGTGCGGCAAGTTTCACCTGGGGGAATTACATAAATGGAGTGCTGGATGTACAAGTGTGGCCAAGTGGGTCACTTCTGGAGAAAATATCCAAAGTGGGCCAGAAAGACTCAAGCTTCTACCTTGGCACAACCAATGAGAGAAGATCATAAAGGTGTTATTTTTGGCATGAATAAGGCCACAAACCAATTGTATGTCGGGGGTGTTTGTCAAGATCAAAAAGATTCTCCAGGTGTCTCCCAGTATGTTGTGACGGTATGATTCAAGTCCTTACTTGCTTTTGATGTAATCCATGAGAGAGAAACATATGACTCTAAAGAGTTTAGTGTTTCCACCTGAAATTGTGACATAAGATCTTGTAAACCATAAGTAGAGATGTCATTCTAGAGCTAGAATGATGATGACCAAAAAAAAGGAAGAGACTGTGAGAGCGATAGTTGATTAAGGCTTATAACTAGAGTTATTATCTATTAGGTAAGTAAATGGGGTGATGAGTCAATTGCCACAAGTTTTGACGAAAGGGTAGTAAGTACCCTTTGATTTTCACGATAATGTATAGAGAAAGAATTAGTATCAGAATGTGTTATAGCATGCTCAAAACTAGAAGGAGGTATAATGAACGAGTGATAGCTCTTATGTTGTGAGGACGGGATGTGTTGATAGAGTATTCTATATAAGATTTTAGTGAGCCGATGCTCTCAAATTTTACTTGGCAGTTATAAGTTGGTATGATATGAGAGAAGTTGTGATGTCCATGTTAGTATTAGACCCTAAGCTTGAATTTTACGGAGTAGTATGAAAGAGGAGATAACATTGTGACGATGATAGTTCTAATTGGAGATTTTCCCCACGAGGTTCATCATAGTGTGTGTTTGAGATTGAGGTGTTTCCTTGCAAGGAATGTGATGAAGTGAGTATGGTATCAGTGCCCTTATTGATGGAAATAGTGAATTGAGGATGAAACATTTGATAGAAGAGGCTAAAGATATGTATCCAGTGACAGTGTAAAGTTGTATATAACTCTAAATTATGATTACTATAAGAATCTAGACAATATTTTGAGTGGTCAATAAGCATTCTTTGTCATCCTGAGTTACTAAGTTGATTGGGGCTTATGAATAGATAATCATGAGATTTTCATTATAGTATAAGTCTTATAAAATGAATTTATGGGAAAACAGAAGTTGAGCGTCAGAAGGAAAAAGAAGAGGTTAGATTGTAAAATTATGGAAAATGGTTATTATGCCAACAAGAGTATCAAATATTGAAGGATTTTCATAGAGACAAGAGGAACCTAAGAGTAGTACTTCGAAGAGAGTCTTAGTGGCTATTATATATATGGCTATGACATAACCAAGTTTAAGATGTTACTGTGGATAGTGATTCCCTGATCGTTTACAAATATGTACTTATAGCTTATACTAATGGAATTGATTCGCAAATTTAGAGGGATGACCTTGAGCTAGTGGGGAGATGGTGAGGTGATAAACCAAAGTAGATCCTGAGTTCTCGATAGTGATTGGGTTGACCAAGATGTGACATTAATTCGTTGATATATCATATTCTCCAGTGAGGTGATACTCTACACTTATCTGGTGTATGACTGCCATGCCCATAGCCTAGTTCCATGTACCATGTGTTAATTCTAGTTCATGTTGAGTTTTGAGGATGAGAGTCAATGAATTCATTTAGCAATTTTGATCATACCTCATCGATCTAAGAGTTCCCAGCCCTATGTTAAATGAGATGTGACCTGAGTTTTACACTATGTAGAGTTATGTGAAATCAAAATGAGTCTTGATAGACGAGGGTGAACATACTTGATTATGAATGTTCTCACATAAGATTTTTTGATTGAATTGTGCTAATGATCTTTCATTCAAGCCTTCCTAGTGATCTTATTTTTCAGTCTTGATAGAAATGTTGCTAATAGTAAAGGAGTGACGGTTGACAAGAAAGAATGAGTGTTCTTCATTCTGATAATGAGGTGATAACATTTCCTTTCAAGGTTGTAGATGTGGAAGAGGAGCTAGAGAAAATTTGATGAGTATAATAGATAGGCAAATGAATATTAGTGTTTCTCATGATAAAAATTTAGTGATTGAGGGTGTCGATGTGCTATGTTAGGTTTGGAGATTCTCTAGTGATATTGACCTTGAAGAGGCCATGAAGTGGTTAGAGTGATTGGCTTGAATATGTGGTTTCCATTATGTAAGTGTATTAAGGTGATGAGAATAGAGCAATATTCTCTAAGTAAAGGTTACTATGAGGATATGAAACATAGATTTCGAGAGGCTAGATTGGTGTAAGTATTATCATCCTAAGAATACCACCTTGAGACTTAGAGTTAGGCTAAATGGAATATGAGGATGCGGATAGGCAGAGAGTTGAGTAGGAACTAGAAGCTTAAGTTGAAGGACTGTAGTGCCATTAAAAGGGCCGTAGTTGAGATGAGGTACTGAGCTTGAGATATCAATAGAGTCTTGTATATCACGATGGTTCCATTCTTGGGTAGAGTTGATAACTCCTTCTTGAGTTCGAATAACAGATTGTCAAGGTGTTTAAATGATTCGAATTGATCGAGTTCTGATGTTTCATTCGTGCCTGATATGAGAATGTCTCCACATTTGATCTGAATGATTTGTCTATTTTGAGTGATTTGTGACTGTCCAGATTGGTCAATAGTTGTAATGGTGAGTGGTTGATTGTGATTCATTGATATGATAGAGTTTCAATTGTTTGATTCGTGCTATGAGTTCACTCTTAGTTACCCATCATTCGAGGATGAATGATCCCAAGGGGGGTCACGCCCAATGTCCTATTTAGGAGAACTAACACCCGTTGCCAATAAGGCTCGGGGAAACCAACCTGTACCTATGCACTTTCTATACATATTATAAGGGGTTTCCATATTCATCACGCTTTTAAGAAAGTAGACAATAATAACAAGCCAAAAGGAAATGTACATGACTAGACCGTTGGAGCCACGATGTCTAAAGTATGAGACATGACCATACTTTAATTTACATTGTCTACAAGGCCTCTAGATAAAGAAAAAGTATCTGATAAGGGTCAGGACAGACCTCACATCATGACTAACTATACAATACAAAGATATAAGCTCTAGATAAACACAAAGCCCTGAAGCAACCTGGTGCTCGGTAACAGTAGCTGGATATCCTATACTCCTACTGGGGAGATCTACTAGTTTCTGTACCTGCAAGTATGAAATGTAGGTCCCCCATAAGGGATGTCAGTACGAGATAATGTACTGAATATGTAAAGAAAGAAGTATTATACATGAAATAAGAACTCAAACAAGATCATGCACTGGTGTAAGGATAAGAGACCACCTTAGTAATATTGTGGAATCATGTACTTTATGTCCTTTTTATTACTTTACCTTTCTTTACTGTATAATCTATGCACAACATGTAATATAAATGACCAGCTGATCAGTGATAAATCATTATTAGGATCGACCCATGCCAGGCTTTCCTTTCACCCCTGGGATACCCCCCGTAATGGGATCGACCCATGCTAGGTGATTCTTCCATCCCTTGGGCTACCACCCATCAATAAGCAATTTACTTTATCTTTCAATAACTTTTGAGATGATTCTTTTCGGTGGTCATAATATGAAGCTGTAGGATGACAAATATAGGATGTGAAATGTAATGAACTATACAGGACAATAACGCAATGAAAGAGTAGGCTACACAAATAATGAAATGTGTAGGAGATGAAACAGCCCATGAACTATTTTTAGCAACAAGAACCTATGTATCTTGCTATCCAAGTATGTATGAAAATTTGAAAATGACTATGCATGGAAGAATATGAACATGTGAAAGAGTGGATACATGGTTATTAGTTATGTTAGAGTTGGTAAGTGCCTTTATGTGCCAAGGAAGGAACTAGACTTTATGCCAAATAATACGAAATTAAGTAGCCTTACATACCTTGTTATACCACCTCGATATTACCTTGAAATAACCTTCTTTTCCTCCAAATATTTATCTACAATATATTAGGTGATAAAACTAACATTAGCAGCCAATAGCTACGTCTTGGCAGCCCAATCTCATAAAAAATACACGGTAGCAAGCGTGTAATTATAAACCAGAGCATATTCTTTCAACCTTTCCACCTCTAATCATATTTTCTAATACACCTTCTCATATAGATATCATGTGAAACTTGTTTTAGTATCATAACAGTCTCACAACATCCCAAAAAGCACAACAAATAACAATTATACGTAACATACGAGTAGGGACCATAACATTACGTCCCTTCACTACATTTCGACATCAATAATTCTAAGCCTGCATCAACTTCAACCAAACTGTTCCTACAACATTTAAAGATAAAAACAGTCCTAAAATAGTCAAAAATAGTTCTCAAAATAGGTGGAGGATCTGAGACAATAATCTTCAATCAATCAGCCCACAGTTCCTACTAACAACATATTTAGGATCACACTAAAACTCGATCGTTTACGTAGAACAAAATAGTGGAGCGACCTTTATAGAACATTATAGAAATAAACCTTATTATGCACAGCAACCTCACTTTATAATCAAGAAAACCAAGAAGAGAAAATCTCCCGAATAAACAAGAAAAGTGTACAATGATATTTGGAACACATGCTGTCCAAAATTTCAGCACAAGTAATACGAGCCTAGTTCTTTTGCTTTCTATGAAAATCCATACTAAACACACAAGTGTTGTTACTTACCTTTACCTTCAAGGTATAAGGCTTCTCCAAGAATCCTAAAAGTTTCCTTGTGGTTGCTTTGTAAAGCTGAGAAAGAGTAGAGAGAAAACTTTGTGAAAGTTGATTTTTTTTCAAGTTGAAATGGATTAAAGGTGCTGCTTTTAAGCCCTTTTTAAAGGAACCTTTGGGAAAATTTATTGTGTGGTTTAAGCCTTATATTATCAAGGTGGTGATGCAGCAGCTTGGCCTTTTCACTTGGCCCTAAATGGGTCTTAATTTGATGGGCCTTGGCTGCCCACTTTTCCCCTTTTCCTTTACTTTTTTTGGGTCCAAATCACCAAGTCAATTATGAATGTACTTGGCCACTTTTTCTTATTCATCTTGGGATGCAAATTTTGTCCATTCATGATGCTAAAACATAGGCTAAAGTTACACCCTTAACACATACTTTATTTATTATTGAACTTGGATGGATTCGGTGTCGGGCCTCGTCTCCATCTAGCTAGCAAATTTAAGCTAAGCAAGTAGGTGACTCATCTACTAGCTTCTTAAGTCCTACAAGCACCTCATTTTTTTCACTACATTTAAGGTCGTGATCTCCTCAATTTGACTTAAAACGTATATACACTCGACTATCTTAAGCGTTAGACGTACATATCGCCCTCTAATTTAAGATTCAAGCACTTTTAAAAATGATCTCTAATTTGACCAAGTCATATCATGTTTCATATGCATAGGACTAGTACACGTAGGATGTGGGGTGTTACAATATACATCCGATAAAACTACCAAAATGCCCCTATTGAAAGATGTGCGCATAATGCATCTTTCCAAACTCTAATGGCAAATTCGAAGCTAGAAATGCGATTATCAAAAAATATTATGTGGGAAAATGGTCTTATTTGAATTTTAAAGCAATGAGATCAAACATAAGTTTTTGATACGAAAATGCATTCCAATAAGAGTGCGCGACATGTTCGCATCGTGGACTTATCGCGGATTTACACTTGGATGTGATACTAATATTTTCTGTGGAATTAGAAAACTCAACTGGAGAATTTTTAGAAAAAAATTCGAAAAACATCAGGGTCCATGATGCGAACATAGTTTAACAATGCGAACCTTTTTTTTGTTTTTAGTGAGTGGCATTCTAGAATTTTCTCAACCCCTCCTAAACCTAAAACATGATCGAAATGGATTTTTTTGAGCATAAAAAGGGTTTTAACCCTAATTCCTAAGTCTTTTTAAGGTTCTAACAAAGACTAGGGCACAGGAGAAGCGAAGAGGAGTGAGAATTCGAGGAAACCTAGGAAAGTTCTTACAATGTTGAGTATCAAAGCTTCATACCATGTATCTAAGGCTAAACTATAACATGAGAATTTTCTTCCATGTACCCCTATTGATGGTAATAGAAAGAGTGTGAGTATATTGAGTCTCCATGCAAGTTTCTTGAAAGTTTTCTTGTAATTTTTATACATTATATGTATTTTCATATGATAATGATCATCATAAACTTGATTCACTGAATAAATACTTTTACATGAGTTATTACATAAACCCTATATGTTACTTTCTAAAGATTGGATGAATGAACCTAGGGATTGAGTCTAGAGCCTTGAGTTGAGAATGATTATATTGATTGTAATGTGAGCATGATGATAAGTTGATAGAGCTTGATGGTCCCATGAGTATTTATAATTAAACTATAGAGATTTGTTTAATTTGCTTCTTCTTAATGATTAATATAAGTCTTGAGCTATTGAATGAAAATTGAGTTGATGAGATAATTGAGATGATAGCCCGAAAGACTCAATTGTGTTTGAGTTAATGAGATGATGAGAGTCTCTATGAGACTAATTGAGATAGATGGTATTATGAGCAGTGATTCTTGGGAGAAGTATAGAGCATCTAAATGAGTAAGATAAAGTCTCATTCGCACTCATTAACTATGTCGCCAAGAGTAGGTGAGTATTGAAAAATTACATCAGAGATTCCCTCTTGAGTTAAAGTCCTTGAAAGCAACAGAGGGCTTTTGAGCCAGACCCCTTGTGGGTTCGAGTTGTTCTTTACTTGGCAAGTACGAAAAGATTGTGGAAACATCAGCGGGATTGTTGTACAATCATTGGCTCATAAATGATTATTTTCGGATAAGAGAAACTCCTAAATAAGCCCCATACTTATAGTACTTTGAGTTGAGTTGATTGGATGAGTTTGGATTGGTATTGATAAGTCATTTATCTACCTTTATTCTTGCTTTAGATAGATATTGGCCATTATAATTGAGTATCTTATGAGTTGATGTTGTTCTATATTATTCTGCTTGTATCTGTTTCATTCAGCCATTTTACAGAGTAGTACATTTCACGTATGAATGTCCATCTGGACTGCATCATTTTAAGATGTAGAGGCAGGTATTAGAGATTGTTAACAGGTGCACCATTAAGGATCTATTGAGTCAGCTGAGTTGGTGATCCTTCCTTACTTTGGAGGATCCTTTTCTTATTCTCATCTAGCTATTAGAGTCATACATTAGACTAGCTTTATTTTTGAGTTGAGGCAGCCATGGTCTATCATTGACACTAATTGATAGTGATAGAGGCTTCATAGATTAGAATCGAGTTGTTAGCTTGAGATTATGTTGAGCTAGTTTTTTCCGTACAAGCCTACTCTATTAATATGATTTCCTTTTGAGACTTAGAATGTCCACTACTTAATTTCTTACTCTTCTGCTAATTTGCTATGGTTGTTGAGTGAATGTATGTGATGAGGCCAAGTGGTTCGCTTGGGGACTAATGATAGTCTCTGGTGTCAGCCATGTCTAGAGTACCCTTCCGGGGCGTGACATATTTCTTCATGTGGATTAATGAGTAAAAGAAATTGTACTATATGCAGAATATAGTTGAATAGCCCATTACATATTTAAAGTATTTCAGATATAGCATTGGAATGAAAAAATCAACTCTGAAGTTAGTACTAAGCATTGATTTATTTCACTTGGTATTTTAATTCTCAAAACTGGTGCTTATAATTTCTTCTCTAATTAAATAGGTATAATTTTTATGTCTCTGTTTATTGTTCAAGTTCTGATGAATGTTTTTACATTTTATTATGTTGGTGATATATTTCTTATATGTCTGATCCTATGTTTTAGTAGATAGCCGTAGTTGATTCTTATTATTATTTTTTTTTGTTATTTATTCATGAGTTTACTTGGTATTGGATAATCTATTTTAAAACTTTTCCATTTCGTTTATCAGAGAAATTTTATCCTAATTAAAACTCCTATCTAGTTGGTTGCATGTTTAAACTACATAAAATTTCGTTTTTAAATTGAAAATCTTATTTAATATTTTTATACGTTGCCTATTTAATTTGTTTATAAGTTGGAGTATAGGGAAGTTTTTATTTAGGTGGAATATAAAAAGTGTCATTGATATAGGATTTATTAAATAATTATGAATTATTGAT
>JAABOM020098590.1:0-26937 GCA_011800125.2 Solanum clarkiae | reverse complement strand
GAATAAAGCAAAATGGCTCTTTAAACTGTCTGCGCTTCTTTCAATTGTGAAGTAGCAGTTAGTCAATGCAACTTTCGGCGCTCATCATGCGTCATCCGGAAATAGTCGCGCTATGTTTTTAAACATAGGGGTCAGGCTGCGTACATCCAACCCACCCTTACCCCACAATGGGCGGGAGCCTTTGAGGCATTTGGGTAATGTTATTGTTGTTTATTTGGTATTAAAGTCCATATTAGAGCTCCGAATAAATTTAAATCAAGTACTACAAAATCTATTTGAAGGTGGCACTCCCAATAAAATTTTCTCCATATAGAGACCTCTGATTGACGATGGAAATTCATCACTGTACCACAATCTAATGTTGAAAATGTAGATAATATGGGAGTTGCTGTGGTGTAGTGGTTATCACGTTAGTCTTACACACTAAAGGTCCCCAGTTCGATCCTGGGCAGCAACACTTTCTTTTCTCATATTTTATTATTTACTAATCACATTACTTTTTTTTAATTTAGAAAGAAAAAAATAAAAAAAAACACAAATTAGTTTAACAGGCTCACATACTTTTCACGAGATAATTACATTGAATATAATTATTGTGTTATAAATATAACAAATACTATCTATGCTTAATTTTTTTTAAAAAAATATAAAAAAGGTGAAATTATTCAAATGCATATTTGAAGGATTATATTAGGCTGATCCCATTTGTTCATATTATTAAATATATTTTTCCTAAATTACTTGTTAATTTATACAATTAAAATAGAATTAATTAAACTTCTTGCAATTTTGTTCTTAAAATTAGTTAAGTTTCAACATATAATATTGTAAAAGCTCTTTCATTGATAATTTTGATATTTTATGAATAAGACATATAAATAAAATAATATTTTTAAAATTTAAGAAATATATTAATTAAAAAATTCATTTAAATATTTATAAGGGTGCGAGAAAGAGCAGAAGAAAGAACTGTGAACCAAAATAAGTCACAAATACACTAAAGTTACACAAATAGGTCATGAATCTAAAAGTGAACAAAAATAAACTTAGTGTAAAATTTTTTTACACTTTTCATATTTTTTGTAACGGACCATTAAAGGGGAGCCGTTTACACTTTATAAAGTGTAAACAAATTTTACACTTTGTAAAGTGTAAAAAAAATTTATACTTTGTAATTTGTAAAAACTTTTTACACTTTGTTTAAAGAATACTTTACAGACTTTACCAAAAATTTTCTTCTCCTTCTTCGATGACCTAAATGATCTCATACAGCCCTAATTCCTTTGCCAAAATCAATATTTTACTTCTTCTTTGACTTAAATTTGATTTTACACTCGACTCTAAAAATTTTTACACTGTACAAAGTGTAAAATCTTTTTACACTTTATGATGCATCAAGGGTGTGTTTGCTATGAAAAATATTTTCCTGAAAAATGAGTTCATTTTTAACTTATTTTCTCATGTTTGGTTGGTGAATAGAAAATATTTTCAAAAAATATTTCTTACTGTTTGATTAATATATAAATAAAATTAGAAAAAAAAATTTATTTTTAGCTATAAAGTAGAAAAAATTGTAGAAAAATAATTTCTGACATAAAAATATTTTCATAATTTAAAATAATTTAAAAATAAATATTTAAATTCTTTTTTTGACTGTGGAGGTGAGCAGTTGGAGGATGGAGTGGAGCAAAAAACTAAAATTTATAAAATTTGAGTTTTTTGTAAAATAAATTATTTTGGCCAATCACAAATGTTTCTTTTACTTTTTATTTTTTAAAAAATTATAAATAGGTGAAATACTTTTAATGACATGTTATCATGTGATTGGACATCTTATACAAGTCATCGAAAGTGTGATTCACACATTTTGACTGTTGGACAGATGTGTTTAAATGATTAAGAATGAGTTAGTTTGAATGTCTGTCTGTACATTTTGAAAGTTAGAGTTTCAACTTGTGATTTGAAGCCAAGTTAAAAAAGCTAATTTATGTATTATGTCAATATTTTATGATATTCTTAACATTTTTTTAAAACAAATACTTGATTTTTCTAATAGGAGTGGATATTTATTTTTCTAATAAAAGAAAGAGAAAATAAATTTCAGTAATAACACTCCAAGTTCATGCTTCATCCAACCCTTAACTATAGGAACGAAGTCACGTAGGTGCAAGGATTTATTTGAACTTTTTGAAAGAAAATTATACTATATATATAAGATTCATTTATTTTCCCTCATATATCATATATGTAGAATAAAAAAATTTATTTACTTTTTCATATTTTGAAATATTTTAGAAAAAATTCTGGCTCCTTGACCATCCCAATCCATCATCCTCGAAGCTCTACGCCCCACCTCATTCGATCCTCATGATATTTTTTCATATTACAAATAATATTGTTAAAATAAAATATTTTTTCTTACTCATCAAACACTCAAAGATAATTAAAAAATTCAATTATTATCAAGATAAAATAATTTCTACTATTAAATACCCCTAGGGGTGAGTTAAGAGTGTGCAGTAGATTTTAGTAGATTTATCTCTCACAACACGTGTTCCCTATTAGTCCCATAATTCAATGGTAGTGCCGAAACAGAAAAATTATAAAATCAAAAATACTAATTCTACAAAATTCATTGTGTGTCCTTAAGGAATTTAATCCTTTCACTATATTAAAGGTTGTAGATTATTTGCTCCCAGAATAAAACAAATAAACTATTACAAAAGTAACGATACCTCAAACTTTTGTAACTTCAACAAACGCAATAATAGCAACAAATTCACATGCAAACTCAATTTTATGTGTAAAAAAATATATGCAGAAGAAAAACAAAAATCAATGTCGAAGACTGAGACAAAACTTCTCTATTTATAGCCAGTAATGGGTGTATGTGTATTCACCCATTCAAAACAGTCTCATCTATTCTGAACAAGCATGGGCTCTTTTGGGAAGGAGGAAGTCTGTTTGGAATTTTAGCGCAAATTTAAAATTTTAGTAAACTATTCTGTGAATTAATTTAATTATAAATAATTCATAAATTAATTTATTTAATATATAATTCATGAATTAATCAATTAATTACTAATTTACTAAATTAATTCATCATATGTAATACCTAACAATTCTGCTCTTAGCAACTGGAAATTCATTGTCGCAAATACAAAAGATTAAATCTAGTAATGTCTTACTTGTACTTACATTTGAGAGATCATTAATATAGGCGGGAAGTGTGTTAGACGTGAATTCGGGCCATGACACACCCCTAGTGCTTAGTTGAGTTCAAAACCTCCCTACCGATTAAGTTTTTCACTTTGGATTATACAAGGGTCAACTTTAAATGATCATAACTCTTAAAACACAAATAATTAGGTGGCTTATTACCTACCAAATGAAAGCTCTTTGAATTAGGTTTCCAACGCAACTGATTTCACCTTATTAGGAGTTCAGAGTCAAAAGTTATGACCATTTTACTACAAACTGTCAGTGTACAGTTGTTTCTACGATCCTGACTTACGGGTCGTAAATTGAAGTACGACCCCATACTGTCAACTTGTAGAAAAACTTCTTCAGGTCAATTTTTGAGTCCCAGAACTTATGGACCCAAATACGGGTCGTAAAAACTTCTATGGGCCGTAGATTGGGTCTGTAGAATCAATCTAGTGACCCCAAAATTTATCCAAAAACTTACGCATGGGTTCCTATAGGCCGTAGAAACTTCTATAGGCTGTAGAGGAATCATGGACGACCCAATCAACGATTTTAAAGAGGTGTATTTTCATCTTTTATCACCCTTTAAGCCTAAACTTGTCAGCCTTCACCTAATTAAACCCCTAAAATGTGATTCTTCATATCATTAGCGTTCAAACACTCTCCAAACTCAAAATATAGTTTCAAAAGGGCAAAAGCTAGGGCTTTCAAGCACTTTCTTCAAATTTCTTCAAGAACCTAAGTCCGACAAGTATGTAAGGACAACAAAAATCTTTTTCACTATTTCACCATCATGTACTACCAGCTTCCTCCAAGTATGAAGTTATTAGTTGGAAACAAGATTCCTTTATTTTGAGAAATTGTTCTTGTTTATGCTATTTTTTAAGAAAAGCATGAAATTTATTGAATTTTTCTACTCTATTGAGGTCTTAGGTTGAGACACTAATTTTTATTGATAAACTAACTAAATCCTAAATTTACTACGAAAATCTATGAATTTTCAATTCTTTGCTTCAAACATAAGAAAAGCATTAGCATAAGTATTTTATGAGCAGTGAAGCATGAAACTTATGATATTGGACAGTTTTGAGAAAAGTTAAGAGAATGTTAAGTTGGGATGAATCCCAAAGAGAAGAAAGTAATACCTAGAGAAGATTATATTCTTTTAAGTATGGGCATTATAAAAGTTATTTTGGGAGTAGTATTAAGCACCGATATGAGTGAGAGTAATAATAACTTGAACTCATAAGTCGGCGTAGGATAGGATTGTACAAAAAGTACAACTCCTCATTGCCACTAAAATGGCCCAGTTTTAGGATAGATCCACTCCTCTGGTTTTCATCCCATACCCTGGCAAATTATGGGATGGCTCAGCAGCATGGACAAGACGTTGTATTATCATGAAACTCATAGTGATGGTTGTCGGTTAAAAAAATTCTCCCTACTAAAATAAACTAATTGTTGCATACAGAGTTTCAGTATATGTTTTTACCTTCAATATGCACTTTATTTATTACTTGTGCTATCCTATTTTGAGACATGTGTCACCACTTTTAAGAATAGTACCTTATCCTAAGTTTCTAGTTTTGGCTATTTTACATGTTGTACATTTCACGTATTGACGTCCTTTAGACCTGCATTGTTTTATGATGCAGAAGCAGGTGATAGAGTTCCTCAGTAGACGCTTTGTTAAGGACCGGCTATTCATTCAGCCATTGGTGAGGCCTCTTACCGGTAGAGGCTTTGGAGTCTTTATTCATGTTTTAGCATTTTTTCAGTTGTGGTTACTGTGGGTCTATCACGATAGTTGTTCAGATTATTCTAGTAGAGGTTCCATAGACTATATGACAGGAGTTTTAGTTCGTACTTTCAGTTATAGTTGGGATGCTTCCTTTGTTTAGTTGTTCAGACTGTTGCATTCTCTTTAGCACATCATATCTAAGCCTATCATTTATTATTTAAGTCTTTCTCTGAGTAAAGTAGTTAGGACAAGTGGTTCGCTTGGGACCAAAAATGTTTCTAGGTGCCGTCCATGTCTACAGTGTAGACTCGGGACATGGCATATTTAGTATCAGAGCACAGAGTTTAAGTGTCCTGGGGTATCAACGGAACCATGTCTAGTAGAGTCCATATTATTGGTATGAGCGCACCACATCCATAATAGGAAGGCTACAAAGCATTAGAAAGTGTCATTATCAATAGTTATTCCTTTTCGTGTTTCAGAGTTTACCTCTCTTTAGTTCATTCTAATTCATGTGCTCACCACTTGTTTTTTAGATCATGCTGCCATGTAGAGCCGCCATAGTCGCTAGGGTTAGAGGATGCCCAGTCGAGCAGAATGCAAACCAGCTTAATCCACTTATTCCTGAGGGACTTAGAGGTCCATCTATGCCTGTTGAGCAGCCACCGCAAGAGGATATATCTAATGTTGAGCTCTGTCAGGCTATCCAAACTTTGGCACAAGTAGTCACTACACAGGGAGGCCGATAGGGAGATTGCAGACATGATGGTTCACATACGACTAGGGTTCGTGAATTTCTGAGGATGATTTCACCTGAGTTCACGAGGTCTGATGTGAAGGAGGATCTTGAGAACTTCATTGAGGAGCTCCAGAAAGTATTTCATATTATGCACACAGGTGGTGCAGAGTAGGTTGTGTTGGATGCCTACCAGCTTAAGGGAGTGGCTAGACTCTGGTTTGATCACCGAAAGGGAGGTCAAGTAGAAGGGGTGCCAGCTTTGAGCTAGGCAGTATTTGAGGAGGGCTTTTGGGACAGTACTTTACTAGAAAGTTGAGGTAAGCTAAGGTGAGGGAGTTTCTGAATTTGAAGTAGGAAGCTATGAGTGTGTGGGAGTACAACCTCAAATTCACTCAGTTATCCCATTATGCTCCGACTATGGTGGCGGACTTGCATATTAGGATGGATCTATTTGTATCAGGGCTCTCTCGGATGACTAAGAGAGAGGACAGAAATGCTATGGTAATTGAGGATATGGACATAGCTTGCTTAATGACTTATGTGCAGTAAGTGGAGGAGGAGAAAATGCAGGATAGGGAGGATTTCAGAAACAAAAGGTCTAATACATCAAGCCAAGAGAAAATATAACCTAGGACATCTAGACTAGCACCTTCGTTTGTTATTGCACCTACTCTAAGGGTTAGGAATAAGTAGGGATCACAGAGCTGCAGAGTTCAGGGCATCTAGTCACAGGGGAGTGTAGCTCAAGGATTGACTCGTTATTCAGTTTGTGGTAAGTGTGGCAGGTCTCATCCAAGAGAGTGCCTTATATGCACAAGTGGTTGTTTTAGATGTGGTCAGGTGGGACACTTTTTGAAGGATTATCCTATGGGGAGGCAAAACATTAGGGTTAGCAAATCTTAGTCAGTTTCTTCAGCACCACAGGGTAAGACAGTTCAGAGGGGTGCTACATCAGGGATAGGTGGGGCACAAACTGTCTATATGCCATGACCACCAGACAGGAGCAGGAGATCTAACCAGATATGGTTATTGGTATGCTCAAAGTATTTACTTATGTTGTTTATGCATTGTTAGACGTCCAGGTGCCACATTGTCATTTGTGACCCCCTATGTAGCCACTAAGTTTGGGATTAGTCCAGAATGTCTTCTTAAACGTTTTAGTGTTCCCACTCCTATTGGGGAATCTATTCTAGTCCAAAGAGTCTATGGGAGTTTTCCAGTGTCATTTTACCATAAAGATACCTTAGTTGATCTGGTTGAGTTAGACATGGTAGATTTTGATGTCATTCTAGGCATGAACTGACTTCATGCTTGTTATGCCTTCATAGACTGTAGAAGCAGGGTGGTCAAGTTTCAGTTTTCTAATGAGCTAGTCTTAAAGTGGAGGGATAACCCAGTATATCCTAAAGGTCAATTTGTCTCATATCTCAAATCCAAAAAGTTAATTTCCAAAGGGTGTATATATCATCTAGTTAGAGTCAAAGATTCTAGTGCTGAGACACCCTCTCCAATTTGTTCCAGTCATGAATGAGTTCCCAGAAGTCTTTCCTGATGATCTGCCTGGAGTCCCTCCTAATAGGGAGATAAACATTGGGATAGTACCCTCCTAGATACTCAGCCTATATCTATTCCTCCATACCTTATGGCCTGTGAGATTTAAAAGAGTTGAAAATGCAGTTGAAAGACCTCAGATGAGGGTTTCATTAGACCAAGCGTCTCACCTTGGGCTGTTCTAGTTCTCTTCATGCATTAAAAAGACGATTCTCTTAGAATGTACATAGATTACCGTCAGTTAAATAAGGTCATTATAAAGAGTAAGTATCCTTTTCCTAGAATTGATAACCTGTTTGACCAACTCTAGAATGCTACTTGTTTCTCCAAAATAGACCTCTGATCTGGGTACCATCACCTCAAGTTAGAGAAAGTGACATCTCTAAGACACCTTTCAAAACCCGCTATAGTCATTATGACTTCTTGGTCGGGACTGACAGATGCGCTAGCGACTTTCATAGATCTTATGAATAGGGTGTTGAGGCTGTACCTAGATATGTTCGTCATTATGGTCATAGATGGCAGCCTGATCTACTCTCGTAATAAGGAAGAGCATGCCAACCATCTTAGAATTATCCTTCAGACTCTTAAGGACCAACAGTTACATGCCAAATTTTCCAAATGTGGATTTTGGTTAGCATCTATGGCATTCTTGGGTCATATTATTTCTGGTGAGGGCATTCAAGTTAATCTCAAAAGATTGAGATGGTAAATAATTGGCCATTGCCCACAACTGCAACATAGATAAGGAGTTTCTTGGGTTTGATAGGTTATACAGGCGTTTTGTGGAGGGCTTTTCTTCTATTTTAGCTCTCTTGACTAAGCTAACTAAGAAGAAGATTGAGTTTATATGGTCTGAAGCTTGTGAGAAAAGTTTCCAAGAGTTGAAAACTAGTTTGACTAAAACTTTGGTCTTATCCCTACTTGAGGGATCTGATAGCTTTGTTGTATACTGTGATGCTTCCAGAGTTGGCTTAGGATGCGTATTGATGCAAATAGTCAAGGTGATAGCATATGCCTCCAGACAACTTAAGATTCATGAGAAGAACTAGCCAACTCATGATCTTGATCCTGTTGTTGTAGTGTTTGCTCTCAAAATCTGGAGATACTATCTTTACGGTGGGCATGTGAATGTATTTACTGACCACAAGAGCTTGCAGTATGTATTCAGTCAAAAGGAGTTGTACTTAAGGCAAAGAAAGATGGCTGGAGCTATTGAACGACTATGACATAAGCATCCTCTATCACCCAGGTAAAGCTAATATAGTCGCTGATGCTCTTAGCAGGTTGACCATGGAGAGCACTACACATATTGATGATGGAAAGAAAGAACTAGCTAAGAAGGTGCACAGACTGGCACGCTTGGGAGTACAGATTGAAGATTCTGACGACGGTGGTGCAGTCATAAAAAATAGGGCAGATTCATCCTTAGTGGTGGAGGTGGAAGAAAAGCAAGACCAAGATCTTATCCTCCTTCAGTTGAGAGAAGATGTTCAGAAATAGAAGGTATTAGTGTTTACAAAAAAGGAAGATAGAGTCCAGAGATACCTAGGCAGACTATGTGTACCAAGTGTTGATGGCCTTAGAGACAGGATTCTAGCTAAGGCTCATAATGTCTGATACTCTATTCACCTAGGAGCAACAAAAAAGTATAGAGCTTTACGAGAGGTTTATTGGTGGGATGGCATGAAGAAGGACAATGCAGAGTTCATGTCCAGGTGCCCAAATCGCCAGCAAGTTAAAATAGAGCACCAAAAGCCTTGTGGTGTGGCCCAAAATGTTGACATTCTAAAATAGAAGTGGGAGATGATTAACATGAACTTCATAATAGGCTTATCCCGATCTCGTAGGCAGCATGATTCGATATGGGTAATAATAGACAGAATGACCAAGTCAGCTCAGTTTTTACCTGTTAAGATGACTGATACAGCTAAGCACTATGCCAGACTTTACATTAAGGAGATCGTTAGATTGCATGGGGTTCCTATATCTATAATTTCAAATAGAGGAACCTAGTTCACAACATAATTTTGGAAGTTTTTTCAGAAAAGGTTGGGTCCGAAGGTGAATCTTACTATAACTTTTCATCCCCAAACAGACGAAAAAGCGGAGCAGACCTTACAGACCCTTGAGGATATGTTGAGGGAATGTGTTATAGACTTTAAAGGTAGCTGAGATGGTCACTTACCCTTAATTGAATTTTTCTATAACAACAGTTTCCAAGCTAGGATACAAATAGCACCATATGAGGCCCTTTATGGGAGGAGAGGTAGGTTACCTATTAGGTGGTTTGAAGTTGGTAAGGCAAGATTGATAGGACCTGATTTAGTACATCAGGCTATGGAGAAGGTGAAGATTATTCAAGAGAGACTAAAGATAGCCCAAAGCCAACAGAAGTCTTATAGCGATGTTAGAAGGAGAGATTTATAATTTGAAGTAGGTGATTGGGTGTACCTAAGGTTTCATCGATGAAGGGAGTTATGAGATTTGGGAAAAAGGAGAATTTCAGTACTCGAAATATCAGCTCGTACCAGATTATTAGGAGGGTTGGTAATGTGGCATACAAAATGGAATTGCCACCAGAATTAGCTGTTATTCATCCAGTATTCCACATTTCTATGCTTAAGAAGTGTTTGGAAGACCACGCACTAGTTGTGCCTATAGAGAGTACTGGAGTCAAAGACAACTTTTCATATGAAGAGATCCCAGTTCAGATAATAGATAGTCAAGTTCGCAAATTGAGGACCAAGAAAATTGCTTCTGTTAAAGTATTGTGGAGGAACCAGTTTGTCGGGTAAGCCATTTAGGAAGCTGAGGCAGATATGAAAGTGTAACACCCCATAAAATTTTTGAAATGCCCCTAAAACGTATTGTGCGCATAACATGTCTTCTAGAGCTCTGACAAAAAATTTGAGACTAGATTCGCGATCAGCGTGGAAAATCGAGTGGAAAATAGTCTTGACCCGATTTAAGAGCAACTGGGTCAAAAAATAATTTTCGTTAATTAACAAAAAACAATGTCGATTTCCGCCCCTTGCATGACACGGAGGGGGCGCGGACTAACACTTTGCATTTTTTATTTTTTTGATGGGTATTCGAAATTCTAAAATTACCAATGTGCGAATTATCAAACATTAATTTCGGGAAGGATACTTTGGTCATTTTCAACCCATTTTTAAGTCCCAAAATATATTTTTAAGCCTAAATTCGTACGAAAGGGTTCCAAAAACCCACATTCTTCTAAGTCTAAGCGTAGATTCTGAGAGGACAAGAAGAGATAGCTTGAGGGTTTCAAGGTGCAGGTCAAGATTTCCTTGAAAATTCGTACAATCTTCATCCCAAGTATGTAAAAGCTACCTAGAACTTGCGATTGTTATCCCATGTGCCCCAATGAATATAGTAAGTTGACAGTTGATGATTGATAGGTCTTGAGTTACAATTTTGAAGATTTTCTTACAATTTATCTTTAACTTCTATATAATATCTTAAATTGATGATCATTCTATTCTGAATTAACTTTTTACATGTATTATTGTGTGATTATGTATTTACTCTACATGAATTCTCTGTTAGAGACTTCAAGAATGAACCTAGGGGTAATGTCTAGAGCCTTGACTATCTAACTGTACTGATTGTTGTGTTCTGAGTCTTGAGATGAGGATGTTGATAGGATTACTGTCTTTAGAGTTTAAATGAGGTTGAACTTAACTTTGACAGGACAATCCTACTCTTTGAGTTTATAGAGGTGAGAGTTCCTGTCGTAGAGGCTAGGTGATAGAAGTTCTGGATTGATTGATAGTTTTATGAGCATATCGAATCATAGGAGGAGTATTAGCACTAAAAAGGGTAAGAGCGAGTCTCACTCGTACTCATTAACTATGTGGCCAACGTAGGAGAGGATTGGACCATGAAAGTGGATGTTTTCTTTGTCCCGCGGAGGACTTGATAGACTTCTTTTGGGATACCCGATAGAATCATCCCTTACCCCAGCAAGGTGTTGGACGGATGTGGCAACAACATCTCTTCGTTGTATTATCACCAGCTCATAAGTAGTGGTTATCGATTATAGAAACTCCCAAATAGGTTTCTTATTGATAGTACTCTGAGGGTGATGTGATAGTGTATTGTTTTGATGGATAGTGATGTGATAGAGTCTTGTTCCTTACTTTGAGATAAGGTTGAGTGATTGTTAAGTCGATGTCATCATACATTATATAGATCATATTGTTTACTTTAGCTCGTTTTACATACAGTATATTCTATGTACTAATGCCCCTTTGGCGCTGCATAGTTTTAAGATGCAGATTCTGTAGATAGAGGACTTTAGCAGGCGAATCGTTGAGGTTCAGAGCTCCTTTATCTGGATTTGGTGAGTCCTCCCCTACCTTCAAGAGGATATCTTTACTTGCTTTCATTTTCTCTGAGTTCTTTTATTGGACTGTGGTAGCCAATGCCTATCATGATACCTTCTTAGATAGTAGCTATAGTGGCTTCATTGACATAGATTGATGATGGTTGATGTTGCGGTTCTTTTCCTCTTTTTCTTTCTTTATATTGAGATTGTTTCCATTGTTCTTAGCTTATATTTGATAGTGATGTTGATAGTCTTGTGGCTCAGCTATAGTTAGATTTCTCTTGATTATCTTCTGCTAAATTGTTGACTGAACTAGTGTGATGGGACTAGGTGGTTAGCTTGGGGCTAGCAATAGTATCCGAGTGTCAGTTGCGCCTAGGGTACCCTCCTGGGGCATAACAAACTTGGTATAGAGCATAGAGTTCGAGTGTCCTAGGGAGTCTATGAAACCATATCTAGTAGAGTCTTGTTTATGGGTGTGTTGTGCACCACACTTCATAAGCAGAAGGCTATAGGTCATTAGGAAGTGTTAACCTTCTTCTATGATCTGGATTCGTGCGATAGAGTTTAAATTTGTAGAAATCTTATTTTAACTCGTGCATTATATGTTTACAGAAAATGCTACCAAAGAGAACAGCCGCGCAGAGTAATGCCCTAACCCCAGCTGCTGAGAACACCCAACCTGAGGCCCTAGTTTAAATAGAGGCAAGGAGACGGGGACGCCCCGCTAGGACTGTTGAGGTCTCGCAGGCGCCCCTTACTCAGCTCCAGCCAGCTCCCAGCACTGAGGTAGAGTTTAGGGGAGCCATCACCATGCTAACTCAGTTGGTGGCCTCCCAAGGTAACAACCGAGGTCCTCAAACTCCTAGTTCTAGCTCACAGGAGTCCTCAGTTGCAACCCGACTCAGAGACTTCTTGAGGATGAACCCGCTAGTGTATACAGGGTCTAAGGTTGAGGAAGACCTACAAAACTTCATTAATGAAATGTACAAGGTCCTGAAAGCGATGCATGCTGATGAGATTGAGGCAGTGGAGCTTGCTTCCTACCAATTGAAGGACGTTTCTAATGTTTGGTACAACCAGTAGGAGGAGAGTAGGGGTGAGAATGCGGAGCCTGCAGCATGGGAAGAGTTTGAGACTGCCTTCCTTGATCACTTCTTTCTCAAGAGTTGAGGAAGGCAAAGATTGATGAGTTCTTGAACTTGAAGCAAGGAGTAATAATGATTAAGGAGTACAACCTTAAGTTTATTAAGTTGTCCAGGTATGCTCCGAAGATGGTGCAAGACATGAGGGCAAGGATGAGGAAGTTTGTGTCTGGTCTAGGCAAACATATGTAGAAAGAATGTAAGGCAGCTTTGCTGATTCCCAGCATGGACATCTCCAGAATTATGGTGCATGCCCAGCAGATAGAGGAAGACAAGAAAAGAGATAGAGAGGAGCAGATAAATAAAAAGGCAAAATCAGCAGGACATGAGCCAAGCCAGCAGAGGCAGAATAAGGGTGACAATTCCTACTTTCAGAACAGATCATCTGATCATGCACCTTCTGTAGCGAGTGCACCCATTCAACCAAATAGGTATGATTAGAAATGTCATGGTCACCAGAACTACAAGGCTCAGGGTGCACAATCTCAAGCTAGTGTGACCCAAGGTGCGAAGGAAAATCCACCATGTGATAAGTATGATAAGCTTCATCTGGGTGAGTGTCGTATGGGTAGAGATGTTTGCTATTCATGTGGACAAGTTGGTCACTTCCAGTTTCAGTGTCCAAAGAGGAGATGGGGTGAGGGGAGCAGCAGACCACAATCTCTCAAAGCACCCCAGCTGGCAACCAACAGAGGGTACTACTATAGGTACAGGAGGCGGGACGAACCACCTTTATCCTATGGGTAATCGACAAGATTAGGAGGCTGCACTAGATGTTGTTACGGGTATACTTCAAGTCTTTACCTTTGATTGTTATACATTGCTCGACCCGGGTTCCACTTTGTCTTTTGTGACTCTGTATGTGGCTAGTAAGTTTGGGATTCTTCCAGAGTGTTTGCTTGAATCTTTTACTGTTTCCACTCCAACTGGTGAGTCTATCTTAGTTGAGAGAGTTTATAGGGATTGTGTAGATCTTTTTATCATAGAGACACCTTAGCTGACTTGGTAGAATTAGAGATGGTTGACTTTGATGTGATACTTGGCATTGATTGTCTTCAAGCCTGTTATGCTTCTGTTGACTATAAAATCCCATTTGTTAGGCTCTAATTTCCAAATGAGTCTCTTCTAGAGTGGAAAGGGAGTTCTGTTGCACCTAAGGGTAAGTTTATCTCTTATCTTAGAGACAAAAAGTTGATTTCCAAGGGTTGTATTTACCACCTCGTGGGAGTCAAGTCAGATGATGTTGAATCTCCTACTATTGAGTCAGTCCCAGTTATGAATGAGTTTCCTGAGGTGTTTCCTGATGTTCTGCCCGGAGTCCCCCCGGACAAGGAGATTAACTTTGTGATTGATGTTCTTCCCGAGACCCAACCCATTTCAATTCCACCTTATAGAATGACCCCCCAAAAAATTGAAAAAATTGAAAGAACAATTGAAAGAATTGTTATAGAAAGGTTTCATAAGGCCTAGTGTCTCACCATGGGGTGCTCCTGTCTTATTTGTGCGTAAGAAAAATGGGCCTCTCAGAATGTGTATAGCTTACCGACAACTGAACAAGGTCACAATAAAGAATAAGTATCCTCTCCCCAGAATAGATGATCTCTTTGACCAACTTCAGGGTGTCACTTGTTTCTCCAAGATAGACCTCAGATCGGATTACCATCAGTTGAAGGTGAGGGAAGATGATATTCCAAAGATAGCTTTAGGACACGGTATGGCCACTTTGAGTTCTTAGTCATGTCCTTCAGGTTGACAAATGCACCTGCAGCTTTCATGGATTTGATGAACATGTTATTCAGACCGTATCTTAATATGTTCGTGATCGTGCTTATTGATGATATTTTGGTGTATTCAAAGGATGTAGAGGAGTATGCTAATCACCTTAGAGTGGTTTTCGAAATGCTTAAAGACCATGAGTTGTATGTGAAATTCTCCAAGTGTGAGTTTTGGCTCAAGTCTATGGCTTTCTTAGGCCATGTTATTTCGGGAGATAGTATTCGGGTGGATACCCAGAAGATTGAAGCAGTTAATAACTGGCTCAGACCCACCTCTCCGACGGAAATAAGAAGCTTCTTTGGTTTGGCAGGCTACTATTGTAGATTTGTTGAGGGTTTCTCTTTTTTGTCAGCACCATTTATTAATTCAAAAAAGTGACTTTACATTTCGAAAATTCAATTTAACACTTAATTAATTTAAGTAAAAAATCAAATTCTCGAAATTTGAAAAAGACTCCCCACCTAATTTTAAGGGTAATTAGAAATCTTTTAAAATATACCAAAGAAAAGTTCGGGTTCAATTTCCACTTTGAGAAGAACTTAATCACTTAAAATGGCCGCTAACATACGATTGACCGATGATTAGGATATTTACTTACTTTTTAAAGATTTGATTTATTTTTGAAAAAAGCTAACTGGTTAAAAAATTGACTCATTTTGAAAGAATTGACTAAATTTGAAAGAATTGACTAAGTTTGAAAATGTTGATTAAGTTTGAAGGACTTGACTAAATTTAAAAAAAAGAACTAAATTTGAAAGATTTAACTAATTTTTCAAAAAATTAACTAAGTTTTAAAAATTGACTAGATTTGAAAAGACGACTATCTTTTCAAAATTGAATGTGTATGCAAAGTTGACTAAATTCGAAAATTGTTTACTAAGTCTAAGAAAATGACTAAATTTGAAAATGGGCTAATTTTGAAAAAAGTTGGTTAAATTTGAAATTGGACCAAAGTTTTGCTAGAATAAACAGTAAATATTTTAACACTAAGAAGGTCACGAAAATGAAAATTAAAATAAATTAAGACATGTTGGGGAAATAATTAGATTAACAAATAATAATACAAATAATGTTAGAGTTAGTAAACAAAATAACAAGTATATCAAATAAGTCAATATACAAAGAAATAACAAAGTAAAATTAGGCCTGGCAGGCCCAAATTCAAATCTGTCCCAATTTATAAATTTTGGGACTGCTCAATCCTTTAAACTGGCCCATCTGCTGCCTGCAAAGAAATAAATGGGCTTAAGGCGTCATTCCTTGTAATATACACTTAGTGTATATCAGAGGTATATCAGTGTAGTATATACACTATATACCAGCGTATATACAAATATTCAGCAAGCTATTTTCCTGGAAATTCTGCCCACAAGGCCTGTTGGGCCACCGCTGTTGCTGCACCTGCCAAATGGGCTTGTGGCCCATATCCTGTAATATACACTTAGTGTATATCTGCTGCATATTAGACATGTATAAGCTGTGTATACAGCCTATATATATCTTCCGACACCTGTATTTCTGCTTTCGACCAGTGGACCACGGAAGTGACTCGAGAAAAGGACTTGGGCCTTCTCGGCCCGACAAAAATGCAAGGAAGGGGCCATTAGACCCATGAACCCTCAAATGCAACTGTGGAATAGCCAAATGAAATCATTAAGATGAAAAATATGCATCACATGTATAGACCAACTGATCACATGGAAATAATAGGGTAAAATGGCTACGACTTAAACTTCAAAAGCAAAGACTCAGGCAAACCAAACTACGTGAGCAGTCAAGAATTTTGGACACAACATCAAGTTTGGATGAAATAATTGATAGGCTGTTGATACCAAAGGATGTTATGGTGCGAAACTTGACGACTTTATCAAGACATTCAAATAAAACAAGAACAAACAGAACATAGTGAGATGAAGTTAGAACCACCAAAAGCCAGACCAACTTATTACAAACAGTTTCCTACTAACTAAACCAAAGAAAAGATTGAAGTGATCTATAGATGACTCACACTACAACATTTGTTCGCACAAAAGATTGTGTACCTAGTTACAAAAGATGAAGCCAAACACATCAACAGGCAACTGTAGAGACAGGATTGAGACTTTACAACACTGATAAACAAATCGTATTAAGCATGGACTGAGGCTCACAGGTTGTGTTCATCTAATAGTAACCTTAACAAATCTGATGGAGATTGCGATACATTTGATAACAAAAACAGAGAAGGAGATCAACTTAAGAGACGAGCCAACATCTCATCTTTACATCTAATCCATTAGATAACCATTTAAAGCAAACACAGCTAGCAAAAGACTGAAACAAGATGACATAATAGCAACTTAAGATCTTGACATATTTGAAAACAAAAATTAGAATAAGGAAGAATTTCAAACAATGAGAGAGGAGTTTAAGTTTAAGTAACAATAGCTATCACGAACCACTGATGCTAGCATGACAAGCTAGTCACTTATTCGCTAAATGAAGTGGCGTCTATCATAAAGCAATGCGACAGTAACAAACCAGCAGCTACTTATGCAAGTTAAACCAGTTTTTATCCTTTTAAAACGTTGACAGAAAACAATCATCAGAGGGGAAGCTTCAAACTTAGGTTCTGGACTCAGAAACAATATGTAATCAGGCAAAAGACTCTCAAATCAAAACACGCATTATAATGGCATTTCTGAAGTCAGACAGCTTTTTTCTAAAAGAAAAAAAAAGCAGAAAAACATGACCAGGAGCTGTCATGACTCAACAAGATACAGTAAACATGCTTTGAGTCGTAAATAAAATCATGAGCTTGTATTATTGAAACGAAACTGCGAAAAGAGATGCTACTGACACAACACAACATCATTAACTTAACAGCAGCTATACCTTAGCAAGAAAGAAAATAGAGAACAGAAGCATGTTTTTAACATTTTTTAGCAATTTCAACGTAATAGAGAATGTATGTTGTTATTTTTAACCAAAGGACTCAGATTTCAGGCAAAGTCCGACAGAAACCAAAGCAGATGACCCTCAAAAGCACACTAGACAGATTATATTCACATAGTGGCATGAATATGATTTGAATACATGACAAACAATTCCCAGACAATGAATCTAGAACCTACATATTGCCAGTTTCATATTCAATAAAATAGTATACAAAATCGAAAGCAGCAGCTATCGGAAACGGACAGGAACCATCGAAACAATAATACAAGCTCAGAATAAACACATATCATGAAGTCTAGATCAAAGACAGAGCATGTTGCAAAAGAAAGGAGGAAACAAGGCAGAAATAGGGACGAACTCTCACGGTAAATGCTCACGATTTGAGATCATTTTTATCCAAGTTTAAACTTGCGTCAAAAACTTAGTTTTCAAGATATAAAGCAGTAAAGGTGAAATGTTTTGAAGCATTGTTAACTGAAACTCTTGAAACCAAGGATGTAATAAGATTTAAACTGGAGAGGTGAAACCAACATTAAATCAACCAGAAATCAATTAACATGTATAGTATTAAGTGTTCTTAACTCAACAATAAATAGAGTCCCAGATATGAACAAGAAACTTGAAATCAATACGCAATACAGACAGTAAACCACAGCATCGACTTAACAACCATCATCTAATCAGCTACACAGCAACCAGAAACACAACGGTGCGCGCATCATTAAAATGAGCAGTTCAGATGAAGATATTACCAGTATCGGTGCAGCAAACTGAGATGACAAACTTGACGAAGCTTCTCCACCACCTCCATCTACATCTTCGTCGACCAAGAATCCTCAATTTCAGGACCTTCAAAATCAAACGACTTTCTGGGAAATCAGTTCGAGGGTGCTACGAAAACATCGAGTAAGTTTTTGGTAGGGTTTTCTGATTAATAATGGCTGCCTCTCAAAAATGGGGAAGAATATATATAGGGGATTTCTAGGGCTCCAAATGGGGGGAAATCCAATGGACAAAATGGAGATTTCTCCAAATTCGAATTTCAAAATGGTGAATGGATAAGGAATATCCTCAATTGGATTCAAAATTTGTTGAAGGTAAACTCAACGGCTAGAGAATGGAGATGAGGTGGACAGCTCGATTTCGAGCAAGGACGAGGGAGAGGGGAGATGGTGACACATATGTATAGGAAATGGGGTGAACGTTGAGGGAATTTGGCGTTTCTGGGTTTGATTTTCTGGTTTTCTTTGTTGGTTTGTGGGTTGAAAGAGAAGGGAAAGGGGAGAGAGTGGCGTACGCGTGAGAGAGAAGAAGGAGGAAGAAGAAGAAAGGGGTTGGGGCACGTGTGAGGGGGAAAGAGGGAATAAAATAGCATTTTGCGCCCCCACGCACACGTGTATATGTATCATATGTGTATATATGGCTGAAAATAAGGGATTTGGGCCAGGTTCTTCCTTGTTTTGGGCCAAGATTTGGTGCAAAATTAATTAAATTGGGTCCAAAAGAAAGATGGGAAAATGGGTTTAAGGGGTAAGGGTATTCGATTTAAAACTTGGCCACTTCGATTGTAATTTTAGCCAATTAAAAGTAATCAAATTGAATTTGATTGACTAGTTTGACTACACGATGAATTATACGAACTAATTAAAGAGATTTTAATATTATCAACCTGAAATAATTAAGAATAATAACTCCTGAAATTAAAAAAATGAAATTTATTTGAGATTTTTATTTTTTTTTTGCATTTCGAAAGCTAATTATTTCAAATTGTTAAAAATTAAAAGCTCGATGATTAATTTATATCGTGGAGGGTAAAAATTGGATGTCAACACCATTAACAAAGCTAACTCAGAAGAAAGCCAAATTTCAGTGGTCTGAGGAATGTGACAAGAGTTTCCAAGAGCTGAAGACTAGATTGACTACAACACCAGTTTTGACTTTGCCCGACGGGACGGGAGACTTCATGATATACTGTGATGCATCAAGCGTTGGATTGGGTTGTGTGCTTATGCAGAGAGGGCAGGTGATAGCTTATGCTTCGAGATAACTTACGATCCATGAGAAGAACTCTCTGACTCATGATCTCGAGTTGGAAGCAATGGTATTCACACTTAAGATCTGGCGTCACTACTGTATGGAGTGCATGTGGACGTGTTCACTGACCACAAGAGTTTGCAGTGCGTGTTAAGTTAGAAGGAGCTCAACATGCGACAGAGGAGATGGTTGGAATTACTCAAGGATTATGATATGAGCATTCTCTACCACCCACGTAAGGCTAACATTGTTGCTGATGCTTTTAGCAGGTTATCTATGGGTAGTATTGCCCATGTAGAGGAAGGGAAGAGAGAATTGGCTAAAAATTTTCATAGATTGGCTTGACTAGGAATGCAACTTAAGGAGAACAATGAAGGCTGGGTCAATGTTCAAAATGGGTCTGCTTCATCCTTAGTGTCAGAAATGAAGGAAAAGCAAGACTAAGACCCTGAGTTGTTCCAATTGAAAGAAGTGGTTCACAAGCAGAAGGTGATGGTTTTCTCCAAAGGGGGAGATGGGGTGTTGAGATATCAAGGTAGGTTGTGTGTATTCGATGTTGATGGTGTTCGAGAAAGGATTATGGACAAAGCTCATTGCTCTAGATATTCTATTCACCCCGGTTCTACCAAGATGTACCACGACTTGAGGGAAGTCTACTGGAGGAATGGAATGAAGAGAGACATTGTTGAATTTGTCTTTAAGTGTCCCAAATGTCAATAGGTCAAGGTTGAACATCAAAGACCGTGTGGCCTAGCCCAAAACTTTGAAATTCCTGAGTGGAAGTGGGAGATGATCAACATGGATTTCATTATCTATTTACCAAGATCCCGAAAGCAGCATGATTTGCTATGGGTGATTATGGATAGGATGACTAAATCAGCCCACTTCTTGGCAATTAAGACAACTAATACGGCTGAGGAATATGCCCAACTATACATTCGTGAGATTGTGAGGTTACATGGGGTTCCCTTGTCTAACATCTCGAACAGAGGAGCCCAATTCACCTCTCAATTTTGGAGATCTTTCCAGAGGTATTTGGAACGAAAGTACATCTGAGCATAGCTTTTCACCTTTAAATAGTTGGACAGACAGAGCACAACATTCAGACCTTGGAGGATATGCTGAAAGCTTACGTCATCGATTTTAAGGGTAATTGGGATAACCACCTACCATTGATTGAGTTTGCGTACAATAATAACTACCATGCCAGCAGTCAGATGGCCCTTATAAGGCATTATACTGGAGGAGATATAGATCACCAATTGGATGGTTTGAGGTTGGTGAAGCTGAATTGATTGGACCTAATCTTGTCCACCAGTCTATGGAGAAGGTGAAAGTCATCATAGAAAGGTTGAAGACATCATAGAGTCGTCAAAAGTCTTATACGAATGTGAGGAGAAGAGACTTAGACTTTGAGGTGGATGATTGGGTGTACTTGAAAGTGTTACCCATGAAGGGTGGCATGAGGTTTGGTAAGAAATGGAAGTTGAGTCCATGCTATATCAAACCATATCAGATTGTTAGGAGGATTGGGAAGGTCGCTTATGAGTCGGACTTGCCTTCCAAATTAGATGGAGTTCACCTGGTGTTTCATGTGTTGATACTGAAGAAGTGTTTGGGAGATACTGCCTTGGCAATTCCTATTGAGAGAATGAGAGTGAAGGATAGCCTATCCTATGAAGAAATTTTAGTCCAAATCCTTGATCGACAAGTTCGTAAGCTGAGGAACAAAGAGATAGCCTCCATCAAAGTTTTATGGAGGAACCAATTCATTGAGGAAACTACGTGGGAAGTTGAGGAAGCGATAAAACTCAAATACCTGCACCTATTCATGCCAAATGATTATGATGTTAAAGGTAATGTCCCTATCCTTAACACTATTAAAGTTCCATTTTCAAATTTGATGCATTGATTCTAATTTTTGTGTCTAAGACAGAGATAGATAGGTGATGGACAGTTAAGAGTTTGAGAGTTCCCGAGTAAGGAATGAGATGAGTTTTGAGGTTACTCGTGCTTCTGTTCGACCTTTACTTATCATTCGAGGACAAATGATCCTAAAGGGAAGATGATGTAACACCTCATAAAATTTCCAAAATGCCCGTAAAATGTATCGTGCGCACAATGCGTCTTCCAAAGCTCCAATGGGAAATTTGAGATCGGATTTATGATCAACGCAAAAAATCGAGTGCAAAAATAGTCTCGAGCTGATTTAAGAGCAACAGGGTCGAAAAATAATTTTCACTAATTAATAAAGAACAATGTCGATCCGTGCCGGGCGGAGGGGGCGCAGACTAACACTTTGCATTTCTTTTAATTTTTTGATGGGAATTCAAAATTTCAAAATTTTGCAAAATTATACTGGTCCGCACCCCTGGTGTATCGCGGACCAATGTGCGAATTTTAAACTTTTTTTTTAATTTCAAGAAGGGTATTTTGGTCATTTACAACCCATTTTTTAAGTCCCAAAATGCATTTTTATTCCTAAATTCGTACGAAATTGTTTCAAAAACCCACATTCTTCTAAGTCTAAGCGTAGATTCTAAGAGGAGAAGAAGAGATAGCTTGAGGGTTTCAAGGTTTAGGTCAATATTTCCTTGAGGATTCGTACAATCTTCATCCCAGGTATGTAAAGTCTAACCATAACATGTGATTGTTCTCCTATGTGTCCCAATGAATATAGTAAGTTGACAGTTGATGATTGATAGGTCTCGAGTTACAATTCTTGAAGATTTTCTTGAAATTTATCTCTAATTTCTATATAATATCTTAAATTGATGATCATCCTAGTTTAAATTAACTAATTGCATGTATTATTGTGTGATTAGGTATTTACCATACATGAATTCTCTGTTAAAGACTTCAAGAATGAACTTGGGAGTAATGTCTAGAGCCTTGACTGTCTAACTGTACTGATTGTTGTGTTTTGAGTCTTGAGATGGGTATGTTGATGGCTGATGTTGATATGATTACTTTCTTTAGAGTTTAAATGAGGTTGAACTTAGCTTTGAAAGGACAATCCTACTCTTTGAGTTGATAGATAACGAGATGAGGTGAGAGTTCATGCCCGTAAAGGCTAGGTGATAGAAGTTCTGGATTGATTGATAGTTTTATGAGCACGTTGAGTCATGGGAGGAGTATTAGGACCGAAAAAGGTAAGAGTGAGTCCCACTCACACTCATTAACTACATGGCCAGTGTTGGAGAGGATTGAACCGTGAAAATGGATGTTTTCTTTTTCCCGCAGAGGACTTAATAAACTTCTTTTGGGATCCTCGATAGACTCGTCCCTTACCCCGGCAAGGTACTAGATGAATGTGGAAACAACATCTCTTCATTGTATCATCACCAGCTCATAGGTTGTGGTTGTCGATTATAGAAACTCCCAGATGGGTTTCATATTGATAATAATCTGAGAGTGATGTGATAGTGTGATGTCTTGGTGGATAGTGATGTGATAGAGTCCTATTCCTTACTTTGAGATGAGGTTGAGTGATTATTAAGTCGATGTCATCATACATTGTATAGCTCATATTGTTTACTTTATCCCATTTTACATATAGTACACTCCACGTACTAACACCCCTTTGGCGCTGCATCATTTTATGATACAGATTTTGTAGACAGAGGACTTAAACAGGCGAATCATTGAGGTTCATAGCTATTTGATCCAGATTTGGTGAGTCCTCCCCTGCCTTCGGGAGGACATCTTTACTTGTTTCATTTTCTTTGAGTTCTTTTATTGGACTATAGTAGCTATGGCCTGTCCTGGTACCTTCTTAGATAGTAGTTATAGAGGCTCCATAGACATAGATTGATGATGGCTGATTTTGGGGCTCTTTTCCCCCTTTTCTTTCTTTATATTGAGATTGTTTCCATTATTCTTAGCTTATATTTGATAGTGAAGGTGATAGTCTTGTAGTTCACCGATAGGTAGATTTCTTTGATTATCTTCTGCTAAATTGTTGACTAAACTAGTGTGATGGGACTAGGTTTCGCTTGGGGGTAGCAATAGTCTCCGAGTGCTAGTTGCGCCTAGGGTACCCTCCTAGGGCGTGATAGAAAGCTAGATATCCTTACTTATTCGTGCCTTTCCAATGACGAGCATGAAGTTAATGTTCCTTATTCCAATCATTGAGTTGAGATACATTCATAAATATGAGTAATGAGATATCTGGAGAGTTTCTTATTGATAAACTAGTTCATGAGTAGCAAACATGCTAATATTCCCCAGTTTCACCTTCATTCGAAGACAAATGATCCCAAGGGGGAGATATTGTAACACCTCACAATTCTACTCTTAAGATCTGAGAATTCATCCTCGAAAATACAAAAGATTAAATCTAGTAATTCCTTACTTGCAATTGCATTTTGGGGATCATTAATATAAGTGGGAAGTTTGTCAGAAGTGGAATCGGGCCATGAGACACGCCTAGTGCTTAGTTGAGTTCAAAACCTCCCTACCAGTCAAGTTTTTTTTACTTTGGATTATGCAAGGGTCAATTTTAAATGATCATAACTCTTATCGCACAAATAATTAGGTGGCCTATGACGGACCAAATGAAATCTCTTTGAATTAGCTTTCTAACGCAATTGATTTTACCTTATTTGGAGTTCGGATTTAAAAGTTATGATCATTTTACTATAGACTATCAGTGTATAGTTGTTTCTGTGACCCTGACTTACAGGTCATAAATTGAAATATGACCCATACTACCAGCTTATAGAAAAACTTTTGCAGGTCGATTTTTGAGTCCCATAACTTACAGACCAAAATATGAGTCATAAAAACTTCTATGGGCCAGTAGAATTGATCTAGTGATGTCGAAATCTGTCTAAAAATGTAACGTCCCATAAAATTATTGAAATACCCCTAGAGTGAAATCATATACATAATGCGTCTTCTCAAACTCTGATAGAAAATCTGAAATCAAATTTGCAATCAGCATAAAAGATTGAGTGGGAAAATGGTCTTCGCCCGATTTTAGAGCGACCGAGTCAAAAGATATTTTTTCATAATTAAACCCAAAAATAGTGTTGATGCGCGCCCGAGGCGCGATACTCCTGGGACGTGGACCAACAGTTATACTTTTTCAATTTTTCTTCTACGGAATTGAAAAATCGATCGGAAGTCGATTTACGAAAAATTACACATAAGACATATTTGACAAATGCGATTTTATGTGTATTTTCATGAAAAATAGTTTTTTAACGTGTTTTAATTTTTCTATCAAAAAATTACATAGGTGTGCGCCCAAGCTACAATGTGAAATTTTATTCTTTTATTTCAGGAAGGGTATTTTGGTAAATCTCCAACCCCTCCCAAGTCCTATAAACGATTACAAGATCATTTTTCTACAAAATGAAGGTTTCTAAATCTATTTTTATCAGCCTCCAAAGGTGAGAGTTTTGAGAGAGCAAGAGGAGAGAGGCTTGTGATCTTGAGGACTGGGTCAAATTCTTGCCAGGATTTATATTTGCCTTCATATCAGGTATGTAAGGCTAAACTAAAAGCATGTGATTATTCTCCCCATAGATGGTCATAAATGATATGAGAACCCATGAGTCTCCACACATGATTCTTGAAGTATTATCTTGATTAAATTCTTGAATTAAGTTTTTATTGTATTAATAAGTTTTCTGTATAAAATCTTCTTGAAGTTGAGTAATTGTTTGAATGTATGTTCATGTCTTCATTCACATGAAACCTAATTGAGGACTATGGTTTGCTTTTATGCATTATTTTGAAAAGTGAGATTTGATGATCATACTGAGCATGTTAAACATTGATGATTTCTTTTAGCATATTTTATTGAGTTTTCATGAATATAACTTTTGAACATGAATAATGATTTGTGAAAGAGTTATGATGATATGCAGAGATTTTTGAAAGCATGAGTTTTTCTAAGAAAACACTTGACCTTTTGATGAGTTTTGATTGAATTGAGCATTAAGTCTAAATGATGCTTTGAGTACGTATTGATGATGATGTAAATATATTTTCTCCAAATTTAATCGTTGATAGATGATGGTGATGGTTGAGATGAGTCTTAAAGAGGATTGATTTAATTGATAAGTTGAGCATGTTTTAGTCTTGGGAGTATTATCGAGCACCGAATTGGGTGAGAGGAAGACCTAGAACTACGTGTGCCAGCGTAGGATAGTCATGCAGTACGATTTGGCGACTCTTGTCCCAAAAGTTGGACATTCTCTTTGGATCCGAGAGAGAGAAAGACAGAGAGAGGGGAGATAGTACATCCTTTACTGTGGCAAGTTTAGGACAGGCATGGCAATGATGTCATCTTCGTTATACCTCACCATATCTTGTGGTGGGGTAGATAGATGTCGGTTAAGAGAACTCTCAAGCACATTAATTGAGTATGAGATTTCTAACGGAGTTATTCTTTTCTTCTCAAATGTATATTCTAAATAGCATGATTTACTTTAAACTTGCATGTTTTACTGAGTTGAGATGAGTTGAGCCTTTTGAGTTGAGTTGATGTTATTTCCATATTATTCTACCTGTTTAGGTTTCATTCAGCTATTTTACATAATAGTACATTCCACGTACTGACCCTCCCCCTTTGGGACTACATCATTTCATGATATAGATACAAGATTTGGAGATCATCAACAGGCGCATCTTTGAGGATTTGAGACGTTCATCTGATCGGTGAGTCTCCCCTACTTCAGAGGATTCATTATATTTATTTTATCTTGCTTTAGATTTAGACACTTATTAGCTTTACTTTTATTGAGGTAGTCATGGGTCTGTTGGCATCACTTGATAATGATAGAGGCTTCATAGACTAGAGTCGAATATTGATGTAAGATTGTGAGTTAGTTCTTCCTACTAGCCTTTTATTATAATATTATTTTGAGACTAAATGATGATGTGTCCATTTATTCCCTTATGTCTTCCACTGATTAGTAGAATGTATGAATGAATGAATGTGATGAGGCCAAGTGGTTCGCTTGAGGACTAGCAATAGTCTCTGAGTACTAGTTATGTCTAGGGTACCCTCCCGAGGCGTGACAAAAAACTTACGAATAGATTCCTACGGGCCATAGATGGACTCGTGCAGGACCTAATCAGTAATTTTAGAGAGGGGTATTTTCATCTTTTATCACCCTTTAATCCTAAACTTATTAATTTTCACCTAATTAAACTCCTACAACGTGATTCTCCATATCATTAATGTTCAAACACTCTCCAAACTCAGAACATAGTTTCAAAAGGGAAAAAGTTAGAGCTTTCAAGCTCTTTCTTCAAATTTCTTTAAGAACCTAAGTCCCACAGGTATGTAAGGCCAACAAAAATCTGTTTTCGCTATTTCACCAACATGTGCTTCAAGCTTTCTCCAAGTATCAAGTTATTAGTGTTAGACCCCGTAATTATCTAAATGGGGGTCAATTGCTCATTCGGGAAAATTGTTGTGATTGAGGTGTATTTTAAA
>JAABOM020098589.1:0-69271 GCA_011800125.2 Solanum clarkiae | reverse complement strand
AATATTTTCTACTCAATATATATATATATATATATATATATAAAGAGAGAGAGAGAGAGAGAGAGAGAGTTACAAAAAGTTGTTACCATCTATCAACCATTACTCTACATCAAGATATAAGCTACCAATAATGTTGTGTTCATAAATCCTTAGCAAAAAATTACATATATCCCAAAATTATTATCTAATGTTTCCATGAAATTTCCAGCAAAATATTGGCAGTCTTTATGTGTCAAAAATCTACTTCTTATAAACTTCAGCATCAAAAATGAGTAAAACAAACAAACTTTTTATTTGGAGAACATAAAAAAATAAATTGAAGGAAAAATTAAAGCAAATAGCCATTTCTAAATGCTCTTTGTAAAGATTACTTCATGACTAGACAAAATTAGAAATATATTATTTCCAAATGTTTCAAATCAGGCAGAGAATAAAATCCAAGGGAAGCTCTTGCTATAGGTTCCACGAAGATCAAAATGTTTATAAATGGGTAAGAAAAGAATGACATATCGGAAGTGCTTTACATAATGTTCAACTTGAGATATTTAAGATATGAAAAGATGATAATAAAGTTCAAATGAATTCCAATACAACATAAACCTTGTGAAATGACCAAATTTAGTTGAATCCTCCTAATTTGTAGAAGTTCCTACTTCTTAGAATTATGATTGAGGAAGTAAACAAGAACTTAGAATTTCACATCTTAGTGCCCAATTCAATTTGACAGATGAAAGATGTAGTACCTTGATTCACTCTCTTAAATAAACCAAAAGTCAAACTTTGTAAAAGATGGTGATAACACCTAAATATAATTTAGTCTCAGCAGCTAGTAACTGTCACGACTGAAACACCCCAATTTATGCTTCGAAAATGCCCATAATCATAATTTTTAAATATCTCAAAATTTGTGTGTGGTATCGAAAATCTGAATTCATATTCTTGATCGGGGGGTAAAATTGAGTGCGAAATGCGTATAACCTTGATTTTAGAGGACCCGTTATGAAATTTCATTTTCTCCAACTTTTCAATTTCCAGTATGCATCTGCCTTGGCTCCACAATGCGGACCCATTGCAGAGCAATGTTGTGACTTTCTTATTTTTTTCTGTTTCGACCTAACGCATTGGGATCTTAAGTTGATGCCCTTTTATGCGTAAAAACACCTATACTTAGTTATTTTTCAACTCTGTATCACTCAGAACTCTCCAAAAAGCTACTCTAACACTTAACCAAATAATTCATCCAAATTCAAGTGTCACAAGCTCAATTTCGGATCTCAAGAACTTCATTCAAGCTTCAGGTTCTCATTTAAGACTACATCAAGGAAATCCCCAAAGTCAAGGTATGTGGCTTTCAACCATTCAGTCCTTTAACCCATCGTGCACAACCTTTCTTTTTATAAAACTTGCATGTTTTTAAGATGTATTACTTATAGGTATTATTTATTATGAATATGATTACAAATTATGTTACGGTTTTATGAAATGTTGATTAGAAACATATATACCTATTTCAAGCATATATTATGAGATGGTTGTCTACTGTGACTATGCATATTTTGGACTATGAAACTATGATCTATTATGAGATTTGATGATGAATTTCAAGGTATCTTACAAGAGGATTTTATTACGTGTTGGTGGGTTGATTTACATTATGTTTACACACATTACTTCACTCTTGAATTGCATGATTTTTAACTTGCATTGCACACACACCAAGTATGTGATAAAATACCTTGACAAGGATTCTTGAGCTAATGATGCTCTATTGCATGAGTTATGAATCAATTGATTATATGATGATTAAGGGATTTTATGTATGTATTAAATTCATGAAAAGTATCTATAGTGTTGCAAGTTGACCACACTTCGTTGAGGGGTGATATGCCTCAACAACTTTGATAGGGGTGCTACGCCCATCTACCATGTTGAGGGGTATATACCTTGACCACTTTGATGGAGGGTGCTATGTCCATCTACCATGTTGAGGGCTATATAACTTGACCACATTGATGGGGGCTGCTATGCCCATCGACCGTGTTGAGGGGTATATACCTTGACCACTATGATGGGGGTGACATGCCCATCTACCAATTGAGGGGTAGATACCTCAATCACCTTCCAAGGGGGTGATATTCGTTTGATTCAATGTACTAGTTTGCTTGGTCTATGATGATAGTCTATTCCTACACATGTAATACATATTCTCAAGTTATATATTTTACAAACATGTTTTACTTCAAGCATTGATCATGCATGTCGTGTTGTTATTATACCTATCCATTGAGTATGATTATGCATTTCAACTATGTTGCCTATCTCTCATTGCATTGCATCCTGCATACTTAGCATATCAAAACATAGTAATGCATACTCTATGCCTACATGATGTTACCATGTAGGAATCGGAGTACCTCACGATCATCCTCCAAGTGGCTAGTTTTGGCATCTCAAAGATAAGCTTTTGGTGAGTCTTCAAGTTCGTGGATACTAGCTATGCTACTCTTGGTTATGTTATTTCTCTATGTTTTTCTTTGATACTATGAGGGGGTGCCCGGAAAGTGTCTTGGCTCCCACCCAATCTACGTTTAGAGGTGTTGTTATCACAATTGATGTATCTATGCTTTGAGCTTTGACTCTCCACACTTTATAAATGTCAAGATTTCTGTTAATTCCTTTTTCCCTTATTTAAATTCTTGTTGTTGTTTACTTTGCTTTCGCGATGAAGAATGTGCGTATGATGTGCTAAGAGGCTTGTTTGGGGTCCCTTTGAGTTCCCATTCACCGTGTCACATCTGGGCCCTAGTGTTGGGTCGTGACAAACTTGGTATCTGAGCACTAGGTTGTTAATGGTCCTCGGAATCCAACATACCATATCGATTACATTTTAATTCATGGTAGTGAAGTACACCACAACTATGAGTAAGAGGCTATGAGGCGCTTTAGGAAATGTTTCGCTTCTTCATGATCTATATCAGGCTATACATGCTAAAGTAATGTTTTCCCCTAACGAATATCCTTTCCTATTCTAGATTATGCCGATCCCAAGAGTAAGAAGAGCTCATACACCTGAGGAACAATCGGCTGCTCCCGCTCCTCAAGCTACCCAAGATAAAGGAGTTGTTCATGAAGAGTTTAGGGATGCTATTACCATGTTGGCTTATGCTATGGCCAACCAAATCAACTAAGGGGCCCAAGTCCCTCATGCTCCTACTTTGGCATCAAGGGTGAGGGATTTTACTAGAATGAATCCACCGAAGTTCCGTAGGTCCAAGTGTCACGACCCAAGCCTAGAGCCTAGACGTGACATGATGCAAGAGGAGCCTGAAGGGACCCTAAGGAAGCCTATTAACACATCATTACACATCCTTGATTGCTAAAGCAATAAAATAGCAACAAAAGAGTATAAATAGTGATAACCGGGGCTAAGGGACATCATCCATATCATAACAGCAAGAGTCAAGAGAGAGTCAAAACTTATAATATTGCACATGGCATGTCCAACACCTCTACTACATAGATAAGAGCGAGGGCCAAGACAAGCAATCGGGCTCACCCTCATAGTCAATGTATACATTAAAAAGAGATAGTCTTATAACTTTGCAAGATATTATATGTAACATCCCCGGAATGGGGGACTCACCAACATGCTTGCGTGAAATCATTCTAGCCATGTGGATGGAGATACTCAAGTGGGGTTCCGGTTCCTACATGGTGACATCATATAGGCATAGAGTATGCGTTAGTACGTTTGAATGTATTAAGTAAGTGAGATGCAATGAAAAAATAGATAAGCAACATAATCGAAATGAAATAGGCAAGGAATAAGAATATAACATTAGGGCATGCGTGGAAGGTGCTATGTAGTAAATCATGCTATATAGAATATCATACATGTGTAAGAAGAGACTACTATCATATTATTGGATCATCACACCCTATCAGCCTTAGTGATTGAGGCACCAACCCCATCAATTGATTAGTGGATTGTTGGACCCTACCACCCTTTGTTACCGAGGTACAAACCCCCCTACATGGTTACCAAGGTACAAACTCCCCGACATGGTTATCAAAGTACAAAACTCCTGACATGGTTGATGGATCGTCACACCCTACCACCCTTTTGTGACTAAGATTCAAACCCCCCGATAAAGTTGTCAAGGCACAAACCCCTCGACATGGTTATCAACGTACAAACACCTCGACATGGTTACCTGGTGCGCAACCCCTGAGTATGGTACGGTAACATTCCAACACCATACAGGAGAAAATCAGATTTTTACATTTCTTTCATCATCATATAGTCATTCAACTCATAATACATGCAGTGGGCCCTAAATTCCTCAAGAAAACCATACTAGGATATTTTATCAAGCACTTGGCGGATGTGTCGTGCTAGTGTAAAACCATGCAATTTAGGGATGAAATCATGTAGGTAAATCCATTGTAAAACCATCAATCAATACCTTGCAACACCCTCAAGCAATATACATCAAAAGCCCTTATCAAATCCAACATAAGATCATAGATTTAGAGTCAAAACATGCTAAACAACCATACTTTCATGAACTCAAATCATTGCGCAGTAAATTTCTTAATGTACAAAACCCACATGTAAAATCAACTTTAAATCATGCAATTTAAGTTGAAAAGAGGATTGGACACCATGGGTGAAAGGACCCAATAGTTAACACTCACATACCTTAGCTTGGAGATGAACTTGGAGAAGATTGGAGATGGAGACTTGAGGCTTCAAGAAGAACCTTGAAGGAGAATAGTAGCTTGGGAGTGAGGGTTTGAGACTTGAATGTTGAGAGAAGTATCAAACTAATGGTTTGAGTGAACATTGGGGAACGACTTGGGCCCAAGACTTAAAAGTCTCAGACCGAAAAATAAAAACTAAACCAAAATACCTCTGGGGCGTGTCATGCCCTAGATGCAGTTTCATTTTAGAATTTGTCACTTGAAATTTTGAAATTGTGAATCGTTCGCTCTAAAATCGGGGTTAGACCCTTTTCCCCTTAAGTTTGACCCTGTGAATTAGAATATGAAGTCTGATTTTTGATATTACAATTTTTCAGATATATAGAATTTAAAATTCTTGGCATTTCGAGGCATATTTTCGAGCACTTTTGGGGTCGTTTCAATCCAGAAGAGATTTGGACGCTTGAATTTTGAGAGAAATATTAGTCTAATCATTTGAGAGAGTATCGGGGAATGTCTTGAATAATATGAAGTTGAAATATGGCTAAGTATAGGTATTTTCATGTATGGAAAGGCTTAGGCCCAAGACCCAAAGGACTTGGACCGAACAACAAAAATGGGTAAAATAACACCTCTCTGTGCCCCTGGCACGTTGCGCTCTGGACTCTAGAATTCGCTCACTTTGGATTTTTGAATTTTCATATGGTTTCTCTAAATCGGGGTTAGACCCTTTTTCAACTCAATTTTTTCTCCTGAAAAAGAATATGAAGTCTAATTTTCCATATCACATACAAATTTTGAGATATATGAAAATTACAATTCTAAGCACTACTGTGGAACATTTTCGAGCACTTATTGGGGTCGTTTCATAGGTAAATGTTGTGGATCCTTATCCGTCCCATAACCCAGTCTATAGAACCTGTTGAATTCAGTTTTCCTATTTTGTCTTAGATTTCTATTGTACTTATTATAAATAAGTTTTTTTTAAGTCTTTTTAGCAGAGAGAGGCATGAGAAAACAGAGAAAGACTTTTGAGACTTCATATTTTGTGATTTTTACATTGAAAAGATTACATCGTGATTTCTTGTGAAGAACATTCACTACAAGAAAACTTCTCAATAGTGAAGGAAAAAATGGTCTCTAAAAGTGAGAATCTAGTCCAAGGATAATAGCGATAGAAAAAGTTTGTCCTTAAAGCCTCCATAGCTAAGGCCATAAGGACGCGATTGTCAAATGGTCATTAATACGTGTTTGTGACCAATCATGGTAGCTAATATTTTTAGGGCCCATATTTCTGGTAGCTAATCATGGATTTATTGGCTGAAAATTTGGTGTTTAATCACATTTTTAGACCAATTAAATCCAGGTTCATAAATCATTTGCGACTAGATATGTTCATGGGCCGTAAATCATTTTGTGACCAGTTTAGGCTGGTCCATAAATAATTTAATAGCCAATTTATGTTTTCCTACAAATTTTTTCGCAATCATACCACATTTTCTACTGAATGAGAAACAACCTGTACTCAAATCATATTCAATTCGTACCTATACAAAATGGTAACTAATATATATAGAGAGAGAGAGGGAGAGAGAGATAGAGTTACAAAAAGTTGTCACGCCCAAAGTCCCATTAGGGAAGACTGGCACCCGTTGCCTATAAGGCTCGGGAGAACCAACCTGTATCGATACGCTTTCTATACATATTATAAGGGATTTTTATATTTGACATGCCTTTAAGAAAATAAACAGTGATAACAAGCTAAAACGAAATGCATATGGCTAGGTCGTTGGGGCCACGTTGTCTAAAGTACGACACATGACCACACTTTAATTTATATAGTCTACAAAGCCTCTAGGTAAGGAAAAGTATCTGATAAGGGTTGGGACAGGCCCTGCCTCGACTAACTATACAACATAAAAATATAAGCTCTGGACACACAAAACTCCGAAGCAACCTGGAGCTTTGTAACAACAGCTGGATATCTGTACTCCTTCTGGGGAGATCTATTGATACCTATACTTGCAGCATGAAATGCAAGTCTTCCGTAAGGGGACGTCAATATGAGATAATGTACTGAATATGTAAGGCAGGAAAGACTGTACGTGAAGTAACAACTCAAATGAAACTTTGCACTGGTGTAGGATAAGAGACCACCCTTAGTTAAACTGTGGGATCATGTACTTTATGTTCTTTTTTATTACTTTACCTTTACTGTATAATCTGTTCACAACAAGTAATACAAATGACCAACTGATCAGTGGTAAATCTATATCAGGATCGGCCCTGGCTAGGATTTTCCTTTAACCCCTTAGGCTGCCCCCGTGAGAGGATCAACCCTGGCTAGGTGATTCTTCCACCCCTCGGGTTACCACCCATCAATAAGCAATATACTTTATCTTTCACTTACTTTTCGGATGATGCTTTTGGTGATCATAATATTGGAACTGGAGGACTGTAGATACAACATATGACATGTAAATAATCACCAAAGACAACACCATAATGAAAGGAGTAGGTTACACAAATAATGAAACACATAGGAGGTAGAACAACACATGAACTTTATTTAGTAGAACGAACTCGTGTATCTTGGTACCCAAGTATGTATGCAGGTTTGCAGGTGACTATGTATGGGAGCATATAAACATGTGAAAGAGTGTAGACATGGTTGTTTGTTATGTCGAAGTAGATAAGAGCCTCTATGTACAAAGGAAGAACCTAGGTTTCATGCCAAGTAATACAAAATCGAGTAGCCTTACATACCTCGTTGTATGACCTGGTTATTACCTTGAGATAACCTTCCCTTCCTCCAAATATTTATCTACAACACAGTAGGTGGTAGAACTAGCATTAGCAGCCAATAGATACATCTTGGCAGCCTAATCTCATAAAAAAATAACATACGGGCAGCAAGCGTATAATTATAAATCCGAGCGTATTCTTTCAACCTTTCTACCTCTAATCATATTTTCTAATACATGTGCTCATATACATATCATGTGCAGCCAATATTTAGTGCCATAATAGTCTTATAACATCCCACAAAGCACAATACATAATAATTCTACACAACCTACAAATAGGCGGCATAACATTACGTCTCTTCGCCACATCTTGACGTCAACAATTCCAAACCTGTTCCAACTTTAACCAAATAGTCCCCACCATATGTACACATAAAACCAGTCCTAAAATAGTTCCAAAACAGTCCTCAAAATAGGTGGAGGATGTGATGCCATATTTCTCAACCAATCAGCCCACAAGTTCCAATTACAAGCACAATTACGATATCACACAAGAACTCACTTTCACGGACTGTAAAAGTGATGCAGCAGCTTAGTTACATCACTAAAAAACTATGCCTTGTTAAGAAAATAAGTCTTACTTCATAATTCAGCCAACCAAGAAGAGAAAATCCTCTTGAATAACAAGAAAAGTTCACAACAATCTTTAGGACATATGTTGTCCAAATTTTTCAGCATATACCTAACCAACATAGTTTCTTGTTTTTCATGAAGAAACCTTACTAAACATACAACTATAATCACTTACCTTTACATTCAAGGTTGAGGGCCTCCTTAATAACCCTAAAAGCTTCTTCTGGCTGCTTTACAAAGTCAACAAAGAAGAACAAAGAAGCTTTGTGAAAGTTGAAATTTTCCTAGTCTAAGAGTGAATTAAATTTGCTGCTTGTAACCCCTTTTAAACGATTACCTTGTTCGAATTCTTTTTTACCTTTTAAGCCTTATTTCATCAACTTGGTAATGTACCATTTTACCCCTTTCACTTGGGCCTTATTTGGTTGCAAACTAATGGGCATTATCATAGTTAGTTTGGGACTAAATTATTAAAGAAATTGTGATGTCTTTAGGCTCTTTTAATATCCTTCTTGTGCTGAAAATATAGTCCATTTATGATTCTAAAACATGGGATAAAGTTACACCCTTAACATGGACTTTATTCATAATCGGACTTAGAAAAATTCAACGTTGGTCCTCCTCTTTGTTTAGCTAGCAAATTAGGCTAAACAAGTAGGTGATATACCTACTAGCTTCCTAAGTCCTACAAGCACCTCAATTCTCTTATTTTGTTTAGGGTGCTCATCTCCTAAATTTGACATAAAACTTATTTACACTCGACCCTCTTCAGCGTTAGACATACATATCGCCTTCTAATTTGAGATTGAAGGACCTTTAAAAATGGGCGATAATTTGACCAAACGATATCATGTTTCATTTGCATAGTACTCATATTGTAAGATGTAGGTTGTTACATCCTTCCCCCCCCCCTCTTAGGAACATTCATCCTTGAATGTTAGCATAATTGGATATTTTAACCATGTTTAAATCTTTATTTACACAAACCTTTCACAACACACTAAGTATTCAATCACACGTGTACCAATTCTGCATGTTGGACTTCCTCTTTAGCTTCAAATAAGTAAGGGTATTTTAATTTCATCGTGTCCTCGGCCTCCCATGTTATCTCTTCTGCCTGCTGGTTCCTCCAAAGTACCTTCACTAAAGTTATTTCCTTATTCCTTATCTTCTTAACTTGACGATCTAGAATAGCAATAGGTATCTCTTCATAGGTGAGATCTCCTATAACCTGCACATCCTCAATAGGAGTGATACGGGAAGGGTCACCTATGCATTTTCGAAGCATTGAGACATGAAAAACTGGATGAATCATTGAAAGCTCTTGGGGTAGCTCTAGTTCATACGTAACCTGCCCGAACCTCTTAATAATTTTATATGGCCCTATGTAACGTGGGATCAATTTTCCTTTCTTACCAAATCTCATAACCCCTTTCATTGGAGACATCTTTAAAAATACCCAATCCCCTACTAAGAATTCCAGTCCCTCCTTCTAGCATACGCATATAATTTGTGACGACTTTGGGCTATTTCTAACTGTTGTTCTATTACCTTAACTTTCTCCATGGCTTGTTGTACTAGAGCTAGCCCAAGCAAGGTGATTTCACCCACTTCAAACCATCTAATTGGCGGCCTACATTTCCTCCTATACAAAGGTTTGTAAGGTGCCATCTTGATACTCACGTGGTAGCTATTATAGGCAAATTCAATAAGTGAAAAATGGTCCACCCAACTACCTTGAAAGTCCAATGCATAAGCTCGCAACATATCTTCAAGTGTCTGAATGGTGCATTCTGTTTGACCATTTGTTTGAGGGTGGAAAGTTGTACTCAAATTCACTTGCGTCCTAAACTCCTTTAGAAGGACTTCCAAAACTTTGCAGTGAATTGAGCTCCTCGGTCAAATATAATGGAGATTGGAACTCCATGTAGTCTGACTATCTCTTTGATGTATAGCTTGGCATACTTTTCATCTGTGTAATCACTCCTGACTGGAAAGAAGTATGATGACTTTGTGAGTCCGTCAACTATTACTCATATGGAGTCAAACTTCTGAAATGAGTGAGGCAAACTGGTAATAAAATCCATATTGATCATATCCCACTTCCATGTTGGAAGCTCTATACACTACATATAACCTCCTTGCTTTTGGTGTTCTACTTTCACTCGTTGGCAATTTGGATATTGAGCCACAAATTCTGCAAGGTCCTTTTTAATGCCTCCCCACCAAAACATTCCCTTCAGGTCATGGTACATCTTAGTTGATCCTGGATAGATGGAATATCGGGAATGATGGGCTTCTTCCATTATCCTCTTTCTTAATCCATTAATATTAGGTACACATAATTTATTTTGGCAGTAAAGTACTCCATTTTGTGTAAGGTCAAAGCCCTTTATCGTATCCTGACTCACTTTTTCCTTAAGCTGTCGTAGAATAGGATCCTTGAACTATTTTCCTTTTACCTCCATTACTAATGAAGATGTTTCTACATTATGTACAATAACCCCTTCTTTTGGAGTTTCAAGAAGGCTAATGCCAAAATTGGCTAGTTGATGTAGATCCTTAGCCACTCCTTGACTTACTATGGCTTGATCACCAGTATTCATGATTGCCTTACGGCTCAGAGCATCGGCTACCACATTTTCCTTCCCCGGGTGGTAAATTATATCAACGTCATAATCCTTCATTAGCTCTAGCCACCTCCGTTGTCTTAAGTTTAGGTATTTTTGCTTTACGAAGTATTGCAGGCTCTTATGATCAGTATATATGTAATGAGAACCCCATACAAATAGTGGCGCCATATTTTCAGAGCAAAGACAACCGCTAATAGCTCAATATCATGTGTTTGATAGTTTTTCTAGTATGGTCGTAGCTGTCTAGATGCATAAGCAATTATCCAACCATTTTATGTCAGTACACACACTAAGCCAACTCCTGAAGCATCGGAATATACTGTATACCCGTCGGTGCCTTCTGGGAGTACTAGCACAGGTGTAGAAGTTAGCTTATTTTTCAGCTCCTGGATGCTCCTTTCACATGCATCATTCCATTAGAACTTGGTTGCTTTATGTGTCAACTTTGTTAGAGGTGCAGAAATAGAAGAAAAACTTTCAAAAAACCTTCTGTAATAACCTGCTAACCCTAGAAAGCACCGAACTTCTGTGGGTGTCGTTGGCCTTGGCCAATCTTTCACAGCCTCTATCTTTTGTTAATCAACCCTCATTCCCTCATCAGACACAATATGACCCAAGAATGCCACTGATTTAGCCAAAATTCACATTTAGAAAATTTGGCATACAACTATCGATCCCGAAGAACCTATAACAGTTGTAGTAAGTAATTTTCTTGGTCCTCTTATGATCTTAAATATACCAAAACATCATCTATAATACTATCACCGAACACATTCAAGAATGGCTTAAATACCCTGTTCATCAGATCCATAAAAACTGTTGGTGCATTCGTTAGCCCAAATGACATAACAAGAATTTCAAAGTGACCATAGCGTGTTCTGAATGCAGTCTTAGGTATATCTTTCTCCTTCACTCTCACTTGGTGATAACTTGATTTCAAATCAATTTTTGAAAAGCATTTGGCACCCTGTAACTGATCAAATAAATCATTAATCCTTTGAAGGGTATATTTATTGTTAATTGTCACCCTATTCAATTGTCGATAATTGATTCACATTCCCAAAGTGCCATTCTTTTTACAGACGAATAACACTGGTGCACTCCAAAGGGACACACTAGGTCTTATAAAACCTTTCTCAAGTAAGTCTGTTAACTGATCTTTTAATTCACGTAATTCTGTCGGGGTCATTCTATATGGAGGGATAGAAATAGGTTGAGTGCCTAGAAGTAAGTTAATACCAAAATCTATTTCTCGTTCTGGAGGTAAGCCTGGAAGTTCTTCAGGGAACACATCAACAAATTCATTCACTACTGGAACTGATTGAAGAGTTGGTTATTCTACCTTCGTATCCCTTACTCTAACTAAATGATATATATACCCCTTAGATATCATCTTTCTGGCCTTAAAATAAGAGATAAACTTACTCTTTGGTGCCCTAATATTTCCTTCCCATTTAAGAACTGCCTCATTTGGAAAGTAGAAGTACATTTTCTCAGTTCGGCAATCCACGGTGGCATAGCAAGAAGCTAACAAATCCATGCCAATTATAACATCGAATTCCACCATTTCTAGCTCAATAAGCTCAGTCAATGTGTCACGATCACAAACAGTTACAACATATCATAACAAATCCTTCTAGCCATAATAGATTCATCGGTTGGTGTGAACACTTCAAATGGTTTGTTCAATAATTTAGGTGTTCTCTCAAGCTTCCCAGCAACTAGTGGAGTAATGTATGATAGTGTAGAACCAGGGTAAATTAATGTATATACATTATGCGAAAAGATGGACAATATACCTGTGACCACATTAGGTGAGGTTTCCAAATTTTGTCGACTTCCCAGAGCATAAGTGTTATTTTGGACTCCGCTAGAGCTAGCTGACCTTCTAACAACTCTACCATAACCCATAGGTGCTTGTTGACCCCTACATAATGGAGGAACTAACGGTGATGATGCAACAGCTGACCCAGTAGATTGTGCTATATCACCCATACGTCTCCTCAGGCCATCTTTCATCATATGCCCTGGCGCACCAAACCAATAACAAGCGTCTGTCCCAACATGACATATACCTGAATGACTTTTTCCACAATTTTTACAAGGCTGCGTAGGGCTCATTTACTAGCCTGCCGAATTTCCCATTGTCCGGGTACCTTGCCCTTCACTTCTTGGACCGAACTGATTTCTCCTAGACCCCTGAAGTTGTGATGGAGCACTGGCTGCGGAGTAGGAGGATGATGGTCTAGGAGATCTATTAAAAAACCGAGGCATAAGCGCACCTTGGGGTGGTGTAAACTACTCTGTAGACCTGGCCCTGTTGGACTGCGCCCCTTTCTAAATCTTGTATCCTTCTCCTTTGCCTCTGATCCTCCAATTTCTGTTCAAAAGCTTGTATTCTCGCTGTATCCATGTCTTTGTTCAAGGAAGAAATACTACAGTCTCTGACCAGATATGTATCCAATCTATCCACATATCGATGAACTCTATCTGCCATAGTAGCAACTATATTAGGAGCATACCTGGCCAGGGAATTAAATTGAAGTCTATACTCCCTCACGCTTATATTTCCTTGGTGGAGATTCAAGAACTGATCTGCACGGGCCTCTAGGATCTCTAATGGCAAGTAATGGTCAATAAATGCCTCTTTGAACTCCATCCAGGTAGTTGGGGTGCATCTATACCCTTAGATTGCTTCTAAGTTTCATACCATAATATAGCCACACCCTTCAACCTATATGTCTCTAACTCGACAGCTTCTGTACCACTCACATGCATAACATCTAAAGTGCACTGAATCTGATCAATAAAGTCTTGGGGATCTTCATTAGGATCTAACTAGTGAAGGATGGAGGGTCCAAATTAAGGAAATCACGTATCCTTGTGCCAGCTGCCCTATTCGCACCACCTGCACTTATAACCGGACCTTCCTACCTTTGAGCGTGGCTAGCAACTATACGGGTCAATAGTTGGACTGCATTTCTCAAATCCTGTATGGTAGCATCTATAGGTGGTTCTGGGGGAATTTCACTACTTCCGGGTTCATCAAGAGCTGGAGGGGTTGGAGATGTCTGTGACAAAGACTCATCTTGAGCCTCATTTCATCGTCTCACCTGACTGCATATACCAACCACCACTTCTACTCCCTTCCCTTTACCTTTGTTCTTCCTGGTTTCTAGCATACTTGTTGTACAAAACAATTTAGGGGTTAGACACAATCCACCTATTACACTTAGCTCTATGGCACGATCTAAAGAACGAAAAGAAAGTAACCACTCCTAAATTCCACGTAGCCTCCTTCTTATAACTATGGTGCATAACACATTAATAAACAAGACTCTACATAGACATGGCTTTGTAGACTCCTTAGGATGACCCGCTCCGATACCACTTCTATCACGCCCAAAGTCCCATTAGCACGAACTGGCACCCATTGCCGATAAGGCTCGAGAGAACCAACCTGTATCCATGCTGTTTCTATATATATTATAAGGGATTTCTATATTTGACATGCCTTTAAGAAAATAAACAGTGATAACAAGCTAAAAGGAAATGCATATGGCAAGGCCGTTGGGGCCACATTGTCTAAAGTACGAGACATGACTACACTTTAATTTACATAGTCTATAAAGTCTCTAGGTAAGGAAAAGTATCAAATAAGGTCGGAACATACCCTTCCTCGGCTAACTATACAACACAAAAATATAAGCTCTGGACACACAAAACTCCGAAGCAACCTGGAGCTTGGTAACAGCAGCTGGATATCCTGTACTCCTACAAGGGAGATCTACTAATACTTATACCTACAGCATGAAATGCAGGTCCCCCGTAAGGGGATGTCAGTATACGATAATGTACTGAATTTGTAAGGCAGGAAATACTATATATGAAGTAACAACTCAAATGAAACTATGCACTAGTGTAGGATAAGATACCTCTCTTAGTTATACTGTGGGATCATGTACTTTATGTTCTTTTTATTACTTTACCTTTACTGTATAATCTGTGCACTGTAAGTAATACAAATGACTAGCTGATCAGTGGTAAATCTATATCAAGATTGGACCTAGCTAGGATTTTCCTTTAACCCCTTGGGCTACCCCCCGTGATAGGATCAACCTTGGCTAGGTGATTCTTCCACCCTCAGGTTACCACCCATCAGTAAACAATATACTTTGTCTTTCACTTACTTTTGGGATGATTCTTTTGATGGTCATAATATTGGAACTAGAGGACTGTAGATACAGTATATGACATGTATATAATAACAAAAAATAACACCATAATGAAAGAAGTAGGTTACACAAATAATGAAATGCATAGGAGGTAGAAAAACACATGAACTTTATTTAGTAGAACGAACTCATGTATCTTGGTACCCAAGTATATATGCAGGTTTGTAAGTGACTATGTATGGGAGCATATAAACATGTAAAAGAGTGGATACAGGATTGTTTGTTATGTCGAAGTAGATAAGAACCTCTATTTACCAAGTAAGAACCTAGGTTTCATGTCAAGTAATACAAAATCAAGTAGCCTTACATACCTTGTTGTATGACCTCGTTATTACCTCGAGATAACCTTACCTTCCTCCAAATATTTAACCACAACTTAGTAGGTGATAAAACTATCATTAGTAGCCAATAGATGCATCTTGGCAGCCCAATCTCATAAAAAAAAAACATATGGGCAGCAAGCATATAATTATAAACCCGAGCGTATTCTTTCAACCTTTCCACCCCTAATCATATTTTCTAATACACGTGCTCATATACATATCATGTGCAGCCTGTTTTAGTGCCATAACAGTCGTATAACATCCCACAAAGCACAACACATAAAAGTTCTACACAACCTACAAATAGGCGGCATAATGTTACGTCTCTTTGCCACATTTTGGCGTAGACAATTCCAAACCTGTTTCAACTTTAACCAAACAGTCCCCATCATATATATACATAAAACCAGTCCTACAATAGTTCAAAAATAGTCTTAAAAATAGGTGGAGGATGTGAGACCATAGTCCTCAATCAATCTGCCCAGAAGTTCCAATTACGAGCACAATCACGATATCACACAAGAACTCACTTTTGCGGACTGTAAAAGTGGTGCATCAGCTTAGTTACATCACTAAGAAAACTATAACTTGTTAAGAACATGAGTATTACTTCATAATTCATCCAACCAAGAAGAGAAAATCCTTTTGAATAATAAGAAAAGTTCACAACAATCTTTAGGACACATGCTATCCAAATTTTTCAGCATATACCTAACCAACATAGTTTTCTTGTTTTTCATGAAGAAACCTTACTAAACAAACAATTATAATCACTTACCTTTACCTTCAAGGTTGATACCCTCCTTAAGAATCCTAAAAGCTTTTTTTGGCTACTTTACAATGTCAAGAAAGAAGAACTAAGAAGCTTTGCGAAAGCTGAAATTTTTCAAGTCTAAGAATGAATTAAATTTGCTGCTTGTAAGCCCTTTTAAAGGATTACTTTGGCCAACTTTATTTTAACTTTTAAGCCTTATTATATCAATTTGGTAATGTACCATTTTGCCTCTTTCACTTGGGCCTTATTGGGTTGCAAACTAATGGGCCTTGGCTGCCCATTTTTCCCGTTTCTCTTAGTTAGTTTACGCCTAAATTATTAAAGAAATTGTGATGTCTTTTGGCTCTTTTAATATTCTTCTTGGGCTGAGAATATAGTCCATTTATGATACTAAAACATGGGATAAAGTTACACCACACGGACTTTATTCATAATTGGACTTGGACGAATTCGACGTTGGTCCTCGTCTCCGTTTAGCTAGATATTTAAGATAAGCAAGTGGGTGACTTACCTTTTAGCTTCCTAAGTCCTACAAGCATCTCAATTCTCTCACTTTGTTTAGGGTCGTCATCTCCAGAATTTGACATATAACTTATTTACGCTCGACCCTCTTCAACATTAGACATACATATCGCCCTCTAATTTGAGATTCAATCACTTTTAAAAATGGGAGCTAATTTAACAAACCATATCATGTTTCATTTGCATAGTACTAGTGTTGTAAGATGTGGGATGTTACAGTTAACATCCATCAACCATTACTATATATTAAGATATGATCTAGTTACAATGTTGTGTTTATAATTCCTTAGCAAAAAAATTACATATATCCCAAAATTATTATCTAATGTTGCCATGACATTTCCATCAAAATATTGTCAGTCTTTAAGTGTCACAAATCTACCTCTTATAAACTTCAGCATCAAAAATCTGTAAAACAAACAATCTTTGTATTTGGAGAACATAAAAAAATAAATTGAAGGAAGTATTAAAGAAAATATCCATTTCTAAATGCTCTTCGTAAAGATTACTCCCTGACAAGACAAAATTAGAAATATATTATTTCCAAACAACTCAAAACGGGCAGAGCAGAATGAAATCCAACAGAAACTCTCACTACACGTTCAACGAAGATCCTAATGTTTGTAAATAGGTAGAAAGAGAACGACATATGGAAAGTGCTTCTACAATAATGTTCAACTTAAGATATCTTATGATATGGAAATGATGATAACAAAGTTCAAATGAATTCCAATACAATATAAACCTTGTGAAATGATCAAATTTAGTTGAATCCTTCTAATTTTTAGAAGTTCCTACTTCTTAGAATCATGATTGAGGAAGTAAACAAGCACTTAGAATTTCACATCTTAGTTCCCAATTCGATTTGACAGATGAAAGATGTAGTATCTTGATTCACTCTCTTTAAACCCAAAGTGAAACTTTATGAAAGATGGTGATAACACCTAAATATAATTTAGTCTCAGCAGCTAGTAACTGTTACGACTGAAACGCCCTAATATGTGCTTCGAAAATGTCTATAATCGTAATTTCCATATATCTCAAAATCCATGTGTGATATCGAAAATCTGAATTCATATTCTTGAACAGGGGGTAAAATTGAGTGTGAAATGCATATAGCCTTAATTTTAGAGGACCCGTAGCGAAATTTTATTTTTGCCAACTTTTAAATTTCCAGTGTGCATCCGCCATAGCTCCGCGACACGGACCCATTGCAGAGTAGTGTTGTGACTTCCTTATTTATTTCCTATTTCGGCCTAACGCATTGGGAGCTTGGCTCGATGCCCTCTTATACATAAAAATACCTATAATTAGCCATTTTTCAACTCTATATCACTCAGAACACTCTGAAAAACCGCTCTAACACTTAAGCAAATATTTCATCAAAATTCAAGTTTCACAAGCTTAATTTTGGATCTCAAGAACATTCAAGCTTCAAGTTCTCATAAGACTACATCAACGAAATCCCCAAATTCAAGGTATGTGGCTTTCAATTATTGGGTCCTTTAACCCATGATGCATAACCTTTCTTTTTATGAATCTTGCATGTTTGTAAGATGTATTAATTATGGGTATTATTTATTATGAATTATGATTAAAATTTATGTTGTGGTTCTATGAAATGTTGATTGGAAACATATGTCTACCTATTTCAAGCATATATTATGAGATGGTTGTCTATTGTGACTATGCATGTTTTGGGCTACAAAAGTATGATCTATTATTAAATTTGATGATGGATTTCAAGGTATCTTACATGAGAATTTTATTATGTGTTGGTGGGTTGATTTACATTATATTTTCACGCATTACTTCACTATTGAATTGCGTGATTTTGAACCTGCATTGTGAAACCGCCAAGTGTGTGACAAAATGTCTTGATAAGGATTCTTGAGATAATGACGATCTATTGCATGAGTTATGAATCAATTGACTATATGATGATTAAGGGATTGTATGTATGTATTGAATTCATGAAAAGTATCTATAGTGTTGCAAGTAAACCACACTTTGTTGAGGGTGTGATATGCCTCAACACCTTTGATAGGGGGGTGCTACTCCCATCTACCATGTTGAGGAGTATATACGTTGACCACTTTGATGGGGGTGCTATGCCCATCTACCATGTTGAAGGATATATACCTTGACCACTTTGATGGGGGGGGTGCTATGCCCATCTACCATGTTGAGGGTATATATCCAATTGAGGGGTAGATACTTCAATCACCTTCCAAGGGGATGATATGTCTTGTATTCAAAGTACTAGTTTGCTTGGTCTATGATGATAGTCTATTCCTAGACATGTAATCTATATTCTCAAGTTATATGTTTTACAAGGATGTTTTACTTCAAGCATTAATCATGCATGCCAAGTTGTTATTATACCTATCCATTGACTATGACTATGCATTTCAACTATGTTGCCTATCTCTCGTTGCACTGCATCCTACATACTTAGCATATTCAAACATACTAATGCATACTCTATGCTTACATGATGTTACCATGAAGGAATCAGAACACCTCACAATCATCCTCCACGTGGCTAGTTTTGGCATATCAAAGATAAGCTTTTGGTGAGTCCTCAAGTTCGGGGACACTAGCTACACTACTCTTGCTTATGTTATTTCTCTATGTTTTTCTTTGATACTACGAGGGTGTGCCCGAAAAGTGTTTTGGCCCCCACCCAATCTATGTTTAGAGGTATTGTTGTCACAATTGATGTATCTATGTTTTGAGCTTTGACTCTCCACGCTTTATAAATGTCAAAGATTTCCCTTAGTTCCTTTTTCCCTTGTTTAAATTCTTCTTGTTGTTTACTTTGCTTTCACAACCAAGAATGTTTGTATGATGTGCTAAGAGGCTTGTTTGGGGTCCCTTCAAATTCCCATTTGCCGTGTCACATCTACGGCCTAGGATTGGGTCGTGAAAAACTTAGTATCAGAGCACTAGGTTATTAATGGGCCTCGGAATCCAACACACCACGTCGATTAGATTCTTATTCATGGTTGTGAAGTGTACCACAACTATGAGTAAGAGGCTATGAGGCGCTTTAGAAAATGTTTCGCTTCTTCATGATCTATGTGGTGCTATAGAGGCTAAAATAATGTTTTCCCCTAATGAATATTCTTTGCTATTCTAGATTATGTGAATCCCAAGAGGAAGAAGAGATCATACACCCAAGGAACAACCGGCTCCTCCCACTCCTCAAGCTCCCCAAGATGAAGGAGTGGCTCATGAAGAGTTCTTGGATGCTATTACCATGTTGGCTCATGCTATGGCCAACCAAATCAATTAAGGGGCCCAAGCCCCCCATGTTCCTACTTTGGCATCAAGGGTGAGGGATTTTACTAGAATGAATCCACCAGAGTTCTATAGGTCTAAGTATCACGATCCAATCCTAGGGCCTAGACGTGACACGACGCAAGGGGAACCCAAAGGGATCCTAAGCAAGTCTATTAGCACATCACACATCCTTGGTCACGGAAGTAATAAAATAACAACGAAAGAGTATAAATAGGGATAACTGAGGCTAAGGGACATCATCTATATCATAACAATAAGAGTCAAGAGAGAGTCAAAGCTTATAACATTACACATGGCATGTCCAACACCTCTACTACATAGATAAGAGCGGGAGCAAAGACAAGCAATTGGGCTCACCCTTATAGTCAACCTATACATAAAAAAAGATAGTCTTAGAACATTGCAAGATATCATTAGCTGGAATGGGGGACTTACCAACAAGCTTGAGTGAAATCGTACTAGCCATGTGGATGGAGATGCTCAAGCGGGGCTCTGGTTCCTACATGGTGACATCATGTAGGCATAGAATATGCATTAGTATGTTTGAATATATTAAGTATGTGGGATTCAACGCAATAATACATAAGCAACATAATCGAAATAAATAACATAGGCAAGGAATAAGCATACAGTAATAGGGCATGTGTGGAAGGTGCTATGTAGTAAATCATACTGATATAGAATATCATACATGTGTAAGAAAAGACCACCATCATATTGTTTGATCATCGCACAGGTAAGCTTTGGTGATTGAGGTACCAACCCCATCAATTGGTTGGTGGATCGTCGGACACTATCACCCTTAGTGACCGAGGTACAAACCCTCTGACATGGTTATCAAGGTACAAACTCCCCAACATGGTTATAAAGGTACAAACCCCCGACATGGTTGGTGGATCATCACACCCTACCACCCTTGGTGACCGAGGTTCGGACCCTCCGATAGAGTTATCAAGGCACAAACCCCTCGACATGGTTATCAAGGTATAAACATCTCGACATGGTTACCTGGCGCGCAAGCCCCGAGTATGGCATGGTCACATTCCAACATCATATAGGGTAAAATCATATTTATACATTCCTTTCATCATCATATAGTCATTCAACTCATAAGACATCCAGCGGGGCCTAAATTCTTCAAGAAAACCATAACCGAACATTTTATCACACTTAGCGGATGTGTAGTGCTAGTGTAAAATCATGCAATTTAGGGATGAAATCAAGGAAGGAAATCCAATGTAAAACCATCAATCAATACTTGGTAATACCCTCAAGCAAGATACATCAAAACCTTTCATCAAATCTCATAATAGATCTTAGATTCATACCTCAAAACATGCTAAAACAATCATAATTCCATAAGCCTCAACATAGTGTGTAGTGAATTTCTTAATACATAAGACCCATGAGTAAATTAACTTTAAATCATGCATGTTCAGGTAAAAGAAAGATTAGGTATCATGGCGGAAAGGAACCCATGAATGAAACCTACATACCTTAGCTTTTGGAGAATCCTTGAAGAAGAATAGAGATAGAGACTTGAAGCTTGAATGAGAACCTTAAGATCCGGATGAGTTTTGGGACTTGATTTTGGAGAGAAATATTTGGCTAAGTTTTGAATGAGTATTGGGGAATGTCTTGGATTATATGAGGCTGAAATATGACTAAAAGTATAGGTATTTTCACGCTTGGAAATACTTAGTCCCAGGACTAAAACGTCTTGGACCGAACAAGAAAAACAACTCACAAAATGAACTATGGCACGCCCTTGGCGTGAAAACCTCACTAGAATTGAATATCTGAAAAAATGAAATTGTGAATCATTTGCTCTAAAATCAGGGTCAAACCCATTTCCCACTCAATTTAATCCTCTGAACAAGAATATGAAGTCATATTTTATCACCCACGGATTTTGAGATAGAATTTACGATTCTGGACACTTCCAAGGCACATTTTTGAGCACTTTTTGGGATTGTCTCATTATCTCCCCCTTGGCAACATTCATCCCCGAATGTCAAATAAACGTGTATGAGAGACACAAACATGAAATTTCAGCCAACACAAGGATGCAATAGTGCACTTAAACCCCATTTCAAAAATCTCAACGTATGTGCAAAATCATCATGAACTTGTCAATTTAAACATGAATGTACACAAATGTCATGGGTTGAACATAGACTTGAAATCACATAGTGGACTTAGATTGTACCTCAAGCTTGGTTGGAGTGAAAAAGATAAGGATATCATTTTTGAATGTCCGCTTCAGCCTCGCAAGTAGCACTTTTAACTTGTTGATTCCTCCAAAGGACTTTAACAGAAGCCACATCCTTGCTCCTCAACCTCTTCCCTTGTCTATCTAAATCTAAACCAGAACCTTCTCATAGGTCAAAGTGTATTCAACAACACTGACAATATCAAGAGGAAAAATAGCATTAGGGTCTCCCACACATTTTCTCAACATGGACACATGAAAGGCCAGATGAACCAAATCCATCTCACTAGGCAATTTTAACTCATAGTCTACCTTGCTAATTCTCCTTATTACCCTGTAAGGACCCACATATCTTGGACTCTACTTTCCATTCTTAACAAAAAGAACCACACCCTTCATGGGTGACACCTTCAAATAAACCCAATCACCCACTTTGAATTCAAGATCCCTTCTCTTCACATTGGCATAGGACTTATGGTGACTTTGGGCTGTCTTTAACCTTTCTCTAATAATTCTAACCTTTTCAAGAGCCTCCATAACTAGATCTGGTCCAACATAGACACTTCTCCAACTTCAAACCACCCAACAGGTGATCTACAATGTCTACCATAAAAAGCCTCAAAAGGAGTCATACCGATGCTAGAATGATAGCTATTGTTGTACACAAACTCAATCAATGGAAGATGATCATCCCAACTACCCTTAAGCTCCACACATAAGCTATAAGCATATCGTTAATGGTTTGAATAGTTCTTTCTACTTAGCCATCCGTTTGAGGGTGGAAGGTCATACTAAGATTAACCTTTGTACCAAGACCCCTTTGGAAAGACTTACAAAAATGAGAAGTAAATTGAGCACCACAGTCCGATATGATGGATAAAGGAACCCATGCAATCTTAGCAAGTCATGAATGTACAACCGAGAAAACTCTTCAGCCCCATATATGGTCTTAATCGGTGGAAAGTAAGCCGATTTCGTCATCCTATAAGCCACAACCCAAATGGAATCAAAATCATTCCTACTCTTGGCAACCCAACTATAAAGTCCATATTAATCTCTTCCCACTTCCAAGTAGGATCCTTTATGTCTTAGGTTAGGCCACCTGATTTTTCAAGTTCGGCCTTGACTTGTTGGCAACTATAGCAACCAGATACGAATTTGGCAATGTCTTTCTTCATGACTCCCCACCAATATACCTCTCACAAATCTCTATACATTTTAGTAGAACTGGGGTGAATAGAATAGGAAGAACAATGTTCCTCATCAAGAATCCTCTCTCTTGTGCCATCAACACAAGGCATACACAACCTACCTTGGTATCTAAGTGTAGCATCTCCCCCTTGGGGGAAAATCTCCACTATCATATCACCAACCAATGCCTTCAATTCTAACAAGGAGGGATCAAAGTCTTTCTTAGCTTTCACCTCCTCAATCAATGAAGATTTACAACCATCAACAACACCACCACCATTATCAAACTCTTCCAACCTAACTCCCAATATAGCCAACCAATGGACCTCTCTAATCACCTCTTTATCACCACCATCAACATGAGCTAGGCTACCCATAAACACTCTACTCAAAGCATCTGTCACAATATTAGCCTTATCCAGATGGTAATGCATACTCATATCATAATCCTTAAGAAGTTCTAACCATCTCCTTTGTCTCAAGTTAAGATCTTTTTTGAGTGAAGACATATTGGAGACTTTTATGATCGGTGAACACATCAACATGCACCCCATACAAATAATGATGCTAAATCTTTAATGCAAATACCACGATGACTAGTTCAAGATCATGAGTAGGATAATTCTTTTCATGAACTTTGATTTGTCTAGAAGCATAGGCTATCACCTTATAATTTTGCATTAGTTCACAACCCAAACAAACTCTAGAAGCATTAGAATACACAACAAATCCTTCTAGCCCATTTGGTAGTGATAAAATAGGAGCGGACACAAGCTTATCTTACAATTTTGGGAAGCTCCTGTTACACTCATCGGTCCACAAAAACTTAGCCTTCTTTTGAGTCAATTTAGTCATGGGAGAAGCAATAGAAGAGAACCCATTCACGAACCTCTGATAGTAACCCGCTAAGCCCAAGAAGCTTCTAATATCCGAAGGGTTAATGGTCTGGGAAAATTTCTAATCACATCCGTCTTTTTGGAATTCACCTTAATACTATCCCCGGGCAACACATTACCTAGGGAGGTCACTTCTTTCAATAAAAATTCACACTTCTCATATTTAGCATACAACATCTCTTCCCTCAAACTTTGTGACGCCACCCTTAGATGAGCTACATACTCCTCCTCACTATGATAATAGAGAAAAATATCATTGATGAAGACCACAACAAATGAATCAAGGAAGGGTTTGAAGACCCTATTCATGAGATCCATGAAGATAACCAGTGCATTAGTCAACCCAAAAGACATCACAACAAACTCGTAATACCCATACCTAGTCTAGGAAGTCGTCTTGGGAATATCACACTCCCTCACCTTCACTTGATGATACCCAGACCGAAGATAATCTTAGAGAAATGGTTAGCCCCTTGTAATTGGTCAAACAAATTATTGGAAGAGGATACCTATTCATGATGGTCACCCTATTAAGTTGCCGGTAGTCAATACACATTCCAAGGGATCCATCCTTCTTTTTCACAAACAACACTAGTGCACCCCAAGGTGATTGACTAGGCCTAACAAATCCCTTCTCCAACAAGTCCCTCAATTTTCTATTCAACTCCTTCAACTCTACCTAGACATACGGTAAGGTGGAATAGAAATGGGTTGAGTACCAAGAAGGAGATCTATACCAAAATATATTTCTCTTTCGGGAGGAACATCGAGAAGGCTATTTGGAAATACATCAAGGAACTCACTTACAACCGGAACCGACTCTATGGGAAGGACCTTGCACTCCACATCCCTAACCCTCACAAAATGATAATGACACCCTTTAGAGATCAACTTACGGGCTTTAATGCAAGAGATGAACCTACCCTTGACCACCACATCATGACTTGCCCACTCAAGAATAGGTTGATTTGGGAATTGGAACTTGACCCTATGGGTTCTACAATCAATAGAGGCATAGTATGCATTCAACCAATCCATCACAAGAATAACATCAATATCATCCATGTCTAACTCAACAATATCACAAGGCAATATTTTATCCAAGATGCATATGGGAAAATTTCTATAGACCATCCTAGCAACAATGGATGCACCAATGGGAGTAGACACCTCATATGACTCACACAACAATTCGGACTCAGCATGGAACTTTTTTGCAATAAGAGGAGTAACAAAAGAAAGAGTGGCACCCGAATCAATCAATGCATACACATCATAATCAAAGACTTTTAACATATCATTTACGACATCAGGAACCTTCTAAACCCCTTGCCTCCCATATAGAGCATAAAACTGATTGTGCTTTGGGGCACCACCTTGTTGACCACCTCAACCCAAAGGAACCACATTGGCACCCCAAACTTGAGGATGAACATCCTTACCCTTGTTGTGATCATGAGGGAAATCAACCATTTTGTGACCCACTTCCCCACAACCACATCATGCATTAGCATCTCTCAAGCATAGGCCCTTATGACCCTTACGATGTCTTGGACATACATCATTCCGCTTCAGGATCATTTGAATAATGTGAAGATAGAGTTTTTAAGAACCACAACACCAATTAGAAGCATGAGAAGATCCTTGGAAAGTCATTGGCAAATACCTTATTAGAAGCATGAGAAGATCCTTGGCCTTGGTGGAACCGGCCATCCCTTTGGCTTTGGAACTTCCCCTCAAAATGGGCCCTCTTGGCCTCATGACCCCTTCTCGTCTTCAATTTCTCCTCCTCCATTTTTTGGCATAGTTCATCAAATGGGACAAATCAATGTCACAAGTAAACATAGCGGGCCGGCAATCCTCACTCACCAAGTTGGAAACACCCGTCACAAATTTATTCATTCTAGACCTTGAGTCAGCCACCAAGAGTAGAGCATATTTTGAAAGTTGGTTGAACTTGAGGGCATACTCCCTCACACTCATAGACCCTTGTCCCAAATTCATAACCTCCATCAATTTGGCTTCCCTAAGCTCAAGAAGGAGGAACCGATTAAGAAAATCTGCCTTAAACTCCTCCCATACAACCATATTATTTACCCCCTTTTCCTCCTTCCATTGAGTGTACCAAATTTGTGATACCCCTTTGAGTTGGTAAGCCACCAACTTCGTCTTATCTTGCGACCTCACACCCATGATATCCAAAACCTTGTAGACCTTATTAATGAACCCTTAAGGGTTCTCATCCATCTTTGACCCATATAATTAAAGAGGATTCATTCTCATGAAGTATCGCACCTGAGATGCCGGTGTAGGATCATCAGGGGCTTGGACCCCTTGGTTGGCTTGCTTAGCCACAACTTGTGCAAGCAAAGTGAGAGCATCCCAAAGCTCTCCATGAGCCGGTTACTCCTCGATTGTGCAGGCTCTTCTTCCTCTTGTGTTAGGCATGATCTAGCATAGAAAAGGACAATAGTTTGGGGCAAAACCTTACTTCAACTTCTATAGCACGACATAGAGTAAGAAGAAGGGGAACATTTCCTAAATGCCTCAAAGTCTCTTGCTCATAGTTGTGGTGCACAACACAATAATAAATAAGGCTGTAATCGACGCGGTATGTTGGACTCTAAGGATCTAACAACCTAGTGCTCTGATACCAAGTTTTCCATGATCCAAGCCTAAGGCTTAGACTTGACATCGCGCAAGGGGTACCCGATGGGACCCCAAGCAAGCCTCTTAGCACATCATTACACATCCTTTGTCACGAAAGAAATAAAATAGAAACAAAAGAGTAGAAATAGGGATAATTGGGGCTAAGGGACATCAGCCATGTCATAACAACAAGAGTGGAGAGTCAAATCTTACAACATTACACATGACATGTCCAACAACACCTCTACTATATAGTTAAGAGCGGGGGTCAAGACAAGCAACAAGGCTCACCCTCATAGTTAACATATACATAAAATAAAGATATTCTTAAAACATAGCAAGATATCATAAGCAACGTCCCCGGAGTGGAGGACTCACCAATAAGCTTAAGTGAAGTCATACTAGCCATGTGGATGGAGATGCTCAAGTGGGGCTTCGATTCCTACACGGTGACATCATGTAGGCATAGAGTATGTTTTAGTATGTTTGAATGTACAAAGTATGTGGGATGCAATGCAACAATAAATAAGCAACATAATCTAAATACATAACATAGGCAAGGAATAGAAATATAGGAATATGGCATGCATGGACGATTCTATATAGTAAATCATGCTTATATAGAACATCATACATGTGTAAGAAGAGACCATTGTCATATTGGTAGATCAACGCACCCTACCACCCTTGGTGATTGAGGTACCAACCATATCAATTGGTTGGTGGATCATCAGACCCTGCCACCCTTGGTGACCAAGGTACGAACCCCTGACATAGTTATTAAGGTACAAACCTCCCAACATGGTTGGTGGATCATCACACCCTACGACCCTTGGAGATCGAGGTATAAACCTTACGACATAGTTATCAAGCTACAAACTCCTCGACATGGTTATCAAGATACAAACCCCTCAACATAGTTACCCAGTGCGCAACCCCAGAGTAGGATATGGTCAAATTCCAACACCATGTAGGAGAAAATCACATTCATACATTCCTTTCATCATTATATAGTCATTCAACTCATAAGACATGCATTAGGCCTTCAATTCCTCAAGAAAACCATAACCAGACATTTTATCAAACACTTGGCGGGGTGTATTGTTCTAGTGTAAAATCATGCAATTTAGGGAGAAAATCACGCAATTCACATCGAAATTCTTCATCAAATCTCATAATAAATCTTAGATATATAGCTCAAAATATGCAAAAACTACCACAATTCCATAAGCCGCAACATAGTGTACAGTGAATTTCAAAGTATGTAAGACTCATTAGTAAATCAACTTTAAATCATGCAAGTTTTGGTAAAAGGAAGCTAAGGTATCATGGGTGAAAGGAACCCATGAAAGAAACCCACATACCTTAGCTTTTGGAGAATCCTTGAAGACGATTGCAGATGAAGACTTGAATCTTGAATGAGAACCTTAAGATCTGAATGAGTTTTTGGACTTGATTTTGGAGAGAAATATTTGGCTAAGTGTTTGATGAGTATTGAGGAATGTCTTGGATGATATGAGGGTAAAATATGGCTACGTATAGGTGTTTTCATGCTTGGGAATACTTAGGACCAAGACCAAAATGTCTTGGACCAAACAAGAAAAATAACTCACAAAAATAAACTGAGGCATGCCCTTGGTGCGTCGTGCCTTGGGCGCGAAAACCTCATTGGAAATTAAATTTTTCGTAAAATGAAATTGTGATTCATTTGCCTACAAAATTGGGGTAAGAGCTATGTCTCACTCAATTTAGCCCCCTGAACAAGAATATGAAGTCAGATTTTTAATATCACACACGAATTTTGAGATATATATTTCGGACACTTCCGAGGCATATTTTTGGGCATTTTTTGGGGTCGTCTCACCAAGGTGGATAAAGATCCACAAAAAATTCATTGATGAGATGTATAAAGTGTTGTCTATTATAAGGGTTAGATCGGAGGAGAAAACGGAGTTAGCGGCCTACCAACTCAAGGGGGTAGCTCAAATTTGGTTAACCCGATAGAAGATGGAGAAGGAGAACGATAATGTCATGCTTTGGGAAGAGTTCAAGGAAACATTTCTCAACTGGTTCATTCCTATAAAGCCAAGGGAGGCAAAGATGATGGAATTTATGAACCTTAAGCAATATTCCATGAGTGTGAGGAAGTATTCCCTCAAGTTCAACCAACATTCCAAGTATTATGGGAACTTTTCATTAGAAGTTTCTTGGGTTTGGCAGGTTATTATCCGAGGTTTACAAATGGTTTCTCTTTTGTTGCTTCTACCATGACTAAGTTGATCTAAAAGAAGGCAAAATTTGTATGGATCGATGAGTGTTAATAGAGTTTCCAAACTTTGAAAGATAAGCCTATCTCTGCTCCTATCTTGCCTTTACAAGAAGGGGTGGAAGGGTTTGTTGTATAGTTTGATGCCTCAAGAATTTTTTTGGGTTGTGTTTTAATGCAAAAAGGTAAGGTGATAGCGTATACCTCTAGACAACTTATGCTACATGAAAAGAATTATGCCACCCATGATCTTGAATTGGCCGCCGTAGTATTTGCTTTGAAAATTTGGCTTCATTATTTGTATAGGGTTCATGTTGATATGTTTACCGATCATATGAGTCTCCAATATGTATTCATCCAAAACAATCTCAACTTAAGACAAAGAAGGTGGTTAGAGCTTCTTAAAGATTATGATATAAGTGTGCATTATCACCCCGGTAAAGTAATACTGTGGCTGACGCTCTGAGTAGGCTGTCTATGGGTAGCCTAGCTCATGTTAATAACAGCGGCAAAGAGGTGGCTTGAGAGGTCCATCGGATGGCTAGATTTAGGGTAGGTTGGAAGAAGTTGATAATGGTGGTGTCTTGGTTGTTGATGATTCTAAATCTTCATTGATTGAGGAGGTAAAAGAAAAATAAGATCTTGACCTTGCTTTTCTAGAATTGAAGGCCTTGGTAAGAGATGGTAAGGTGGAGGTTTTCTAGCAAGGGGGAGATTGTGCCCTTAGGTACCAAGGTAGATTATGTGTCTCTAATGTTGATGACTTGAGGAAGTTGATTTTAGATGAGGGTCATAATTCATCCTATTCTATTCACCTCGGTGCTATAAAGATGTATAGAGATTTGAGAAAGGTGTATTGGTTGGGTGTCATGAAGAAAGATATTGCCAAGTTCATATACGGATATCACCACTGCCAACAAGTAAAACCCGAACATCAAAGGCCGGGTAGCCTAGCCCAAGATATAGAGATCCCTACTTGGAAATGGGAAACGATTAACATGGATTTCATAGTTGGGTTGCCCAAAACTAGAAAGTATTTTGATTCCATATGGGTTGTGGTTGATAGAATGACAATCTTGGATCATTTCCTACCAGTCAAGAATACTTATTGTGCTGAAGATTATGCTAAATTGTACATTCATGAGCAGGTTAGATTTCATAGGGTACCTTTGTCTATTATTTCGGATTATGGTGCCCAATTTACTTCTCACTTTTGGAGGTCCTTCCAAAGAGGTCTTGGTACAAAGGTAATTATTGAAACGGCCTTTCACCCTCAAATGGATGGCCAAGCCAAGAGAACTGTCAAAACTCTTGAGGATATGCTTAGAGCTTGTGATTTGAAGTTTAACGGTAGTCGAGATGATCATCTTCCACTCATTCAGTTTGCTGACAATAGTAGTTATCATTCAAGCATTGGTATGGCTCCTTTTGAGGCTCTCTATGGTAAACATTGTAGCTCCTTGGTTGGGTCATTTGAGGTTGGGGAGAGGGCTTTGTTGGGTTTGAATTTAGTGATGGAAGCCATGAAGAAGGTGAGGTTGATAAGGGAGAGATTGAAAATAGCCCAAAGTAGACAAAAGTTATATTCCGATGTGAGAAGGAGATATCTTGAATTTAGGGTTGGTGATTGGGTCTATTTAAAAGTCTTACCCATGAAAGGTGTAGTTCAATTTGGCAAGAAGGATAAATTGAGACCATTGTTTGTGGGTCCTTATAGGGTGTTTAGAAGGATTGCTAAAGTAGCCTATGAGTTGGAGTTTCCCATTGATATGAACGTGGTTCATCCTGTTTTCCATATGTCTATGTTGAGAAAGTGCGTGGGTGACCCAAGTGCTATTGTACCTTTGGATGTTATGGGTGTGGTGAAAGATAATTTGACTTATGAGGAGCTTCTAGTAGAAATTTTTAATTAGCAAGTGAAGAGGTTGAGGAACAAGGATGTAGATTCCTTCAAGGTTCTTTAGAGAAACCAAGAAGTTAAAAATACAACATGGGAAGTCAAGGATGACATGAGAAAATGATATCCATATCTCTTCCACTCTAATCAAGCCTAAGGTACTAATGCAAGTCCCCTACATAATTTCTAGTCTTAAATTTTAGGCCTTATGACATTTGCATGCATTCATGTGTATGTTGAAAAGTTTATGATAATTTTTGACATTCATGTTGGCATTCTTGAAAATGATGTTTAAGTGTAATTGTTGCATTCATGTTGGGCTGAAATCTTCATGATTACCTCTCTTATGTACATTGAGTATTCCCAAGGGGGAGATATTGAAATGCCCCACAAATGTGCTTTGAAAATGCCCATAATCGTAAGCTCCATATATCTCAAAAATCGCGCATGATATCAAACATCTGACTTATATTCTTGATCAGGGGGAAATATTGAGTGGAAAATAAGTATAACCCTGATTTTAGAGGACCTGTAGAGAAATTTCATTTTTGCCTAAGTTTTCAATTTCTAGTGTGCATCCGCGGTGGCTCCGCGATTCGGACCCATCGCGGAGAACTGTTATGACTTCCTTAATTTTTTTGTGTTTCAGCCTAAGGCATTGGGGCCTTAGCCCCATGCCCTCGTATGTATAAAAACACCTATACATAGCCTTTTTCCAACTCTATATCACTCAAAACTCTCTCTAACACTTAACAAAATATTTTATCCAAATTCAAGTGTCCCAAGATTAATTTCGGATCTCAAGAAATTCATCCAAGCTTCAAGTTCTCATTCAAGACTACATCAAGGTAATCTCCAAATTAAAGGTATGTGGGTTTCTACCAATGGGTCCTTTCACCCATGGTGCCCAACCTTTCTTTTTATGAAACTCGTATGTTTTCAAGATGTATTATTTATGGGTATTACTAATTATGAATTATGATTACAAATTATGTTGGGGTTTTGTGAAATGTTGATTGGAAACACATGTGTACCTATTTCAAGCTTATACTATGACATGGTTGTCTATTGTGAACTATACAAATTTTGGAAAATGTAACTATGATCTATTATGAGATTTGATGATGGATTTAAAGGTATCTTACATAAGGGTTTTACTATATGTTGGTGGCTTGATTTACATTATGTTTTCTCACATTACTTCACTCTTGAATTGCATGATTTTGAACTAGCATTTCACACCCACTAAGTGTTTGATAAAATGTCTTGACAAAGATTCTTGAGCGATTGACTATCTATTGCACGAGTTATGAATCAAGTTACTATATGATGATTAACGGATTGTATGTATGTATTGAATTCATGAAAAAATGTCTATAATGTTGCAAGTTGACCACACTTTGTTGAGAGAGTGATATGCCTCAGCCACTTTGATGGGGGGTGTTATGCCCATCCACCGTGTTAAGAGGTATATACCTTGACCACTTTGATAAGGGATATTATGCCCATCTACCATGTTGAGGGGTATATACCTTGACCACTTTGATGGGGGGTGCTATGCGCATCTACCATGTTGAGGGGTATACATTGAAATGCCCCGGAAATGTTCCTTGGAAATGCCCATAATTGTAATTTTCATATATCTCAAAATCCATACGTAATATAGAAAATCTGATTTCATATTCATTATCAGGGGACAAAATTGAGTGGGAAATGGGGATAATCCACTTTTTTAGAGCAACCGTAGCGAAATTTCATTGTCTAAAATTTACAAAAAATAGTAAGGATCCACGCCCTGGCCGCGACGCGCTACGGGGGCGGATTAGTACATTTTGTTCCCAGTTTTCTTATTTCGGCCTAAAGATTTGGGGTTCTTGGGCCCATGCCCTCCTATGCATAAAAGTACCTATACTTAGTCATTTTTCAACCTCATATCACTCAAGATATTTCCCAAAACCCTCTCTAACCCTTAGTCAAATATTTCACCAAAGTTCAAGTGTCCCATACTCATTTCCGGATCTCAAGAACTTTATTCAAGATTCAAGTCTCTTTCAATACTTCCCAAAGGAATCCCAAGTTTGAGGTATGTGGGTTCGAATTATTGCATCCTTTCACCCATGTTGTCCAATCTTCCTTCTTATAAAACTTGCATCTTTTCAAGATGTATTACTTATGGGTATTACTTATTATGAATTATGATTACAAACTATTTTGGGGTTTTACTTCAAGCACTGATCATGCATACCATACTGATACTACAATTATCCTTCACTTATGTTTATGTATCTTGTCTATGTTGCCTATCTCTTGTTGTATTGCATCCTACATACTTAGTACATTCAAATGGATGTATTAAACGGAGAACCTATTGAGCATCCTCCACATGGCTAGATTGTCTTCCAAAAGACAAGCTTTGGTGAGTCCTCAAGTCCGGGGATACTAGCTATGCTACTCTTACTATTCGGTGTCTTTTCTTTATGTTGAACACTTAAGACTATGAGGTTGAGCCCAAAAATTATCTTAGCCCCCGCTCTAATCTATGTTTAGAGGTGTTGTTGGAAAAATTGATGTACTTATACTTTGAGCCTTGACTTTTTTATACATTATAATTATTTAACTCTTTCCCTTAGTCCTGAACTCCCTTGTTTATATCTCCCATTGTTGGTTACTTTAAATCTGCAACCAAAGATGTGTGAATGATATGCTAAGAGGCTTGTTTTGGGTACCTCTGGGTCTCATTCACCATGTCACATCTAGGCCCTAGGGTCGGATCGTGACAAACTTGGTATCAATGCACTAGGTTATTAATGGTCCTCGGAATCCAACACACCGCATTAATTAAAGTCTTATTAATGGTTGTGAAGCATTCTTGAGCTATTGATGATCAACACATCGCATCGATAAAATATCTGATTTAGGGTTCTTGAGCTATTGATGATCTATTATATGGCCTATGAGTCAAGTGACTTTATGATGATGAAAGTAATGTATATATGTGTTGATTTCATGAAAAGTATCTATAGTGTTGCAAGTTGACCACACCTTGTTGAGGGGGTGCTATGCCTCAATCATCATGGATGGTAAGGTGTGACTACCATCAACCAATTAAGGGGTTGATACCTCAATCACCATATATGGAAGGGTGTGACTACTATTAACAAATTGAGGGGTTGATACCTCAATCACCATGGATGGTAGGGTATGAGTACCATCAACCAATTGAGAGGTTGATATTTACAATCACCTCTCCAATGGGGTGGTAGGCCTTGGATTCTATAATGATAGTCTCTTAATACACATGTAATATATTCTATATAAGCATGTTTACATCAAGAATCATTCATGCCTAACATATTGTTATATACTCATCCATTGCCTAATTATGTATTCTGACTATGTTTCTTATCTCTTGTGGCATTGCAACCTATATAATTAATATATTCCAATGTACTAACACATACTCGACGGCTACATGATGTTAGAATGTATGAACCAGAGCTCCACTTGATCATCATCCTCCTCCACCCGTCTAGTACTATCTCTTGAAGCATGCTTGGTGAGTCCTCAACTCTAAGGACAATAGCTATTGATCATATGTTATGTAAAGACTCTTTTCTTTGTTTAGATGCTTATGACTTTGAGGGTTAGCCTAGAAGGTTGTCTTGACCCCCGCCCATCCTATGCTAGAGGTGATGATTGACAAGTTATGTATTTATGCTTTGACTTTTGACTCCTTTCATAATTTATGCCATGAAAGACTTCCCTTAGTCCATTTATCCTTATTTGTATTCTCTTATTGTTGTTTAATTTCTTTCGTAACCAAGGATGTATAAATTATATGCTAAGAGGCTTGTTTAGGGTTCCTTTAGGTCCCCATTCTCCGTGTCATGTCTAGGCCTTAGGCTCGGGTCATGACAATGAGGATCCCCAAAGTGTTTATAAATGAGGTATACATCGTGTTGTCTATCATGGGGTTGAATTTGGAGGAAAAGGCGGAGTTGGCAGCCTACCAACTCAAGGGGGTGGCTCAAGTTTGGTTCACTAAATGGAAGATGGAGAAGGGAGATGACAATGCCATTCCTTGGGAGGAGTTCAAAGCTGCATTCCTCAACCGGTTCTTTCCTATAGAACTAAGGGAGGCCAAAATGGTGGAAATTATGAACCTCAAGCAAGGTTCTATGAGTATGAGGGTGTATGCCCTCATGTTCAACCAACTCTCCAAGTATGCCCCATAATTAGTTGCCGGTTCGAGTTCTAGAATGAACAAGTTTGTGTCGAGGGTATCTGACATAGGGAGTAATATGGATTTATCTCGGCTAATGATTTATGTCAAGCAACTTGAGGCGTATAAGCTTGGAAAGAGGATAAGTAAGGGGTTCAAGAGGCCTCGATTTGATAGTAGCTTCCAAGATCAAGAGTCCTTAGATGCTCCAAACAAGAGGTTGTCTATTGATGGGGTGTCTAACTCAGAAGGGCATGATTGCAATGATGGGAGAACTAACTCCAAGTGTCAATGGTGTAGGAGTAACTATGGTGGCTCATGTTTAAGGAATACCAATGCTTTATATAGTTGTTGTGAAGAGGGTTACAAGCTAGTCGATTGTCCATATGCTCGAAAAAGATCTAAAGGTGGACATAGTGTTCAAAGGTCCCAAGAAGTCCAACAAGTGAGTTCTCCACGACATAATCAATTCTATGCTTTCCAAGGGAGGCAAAGAGGAGATGAGGTGCCAAATGTTGTCATCGGTATGATAAAGGTTTTTTATTTTTGATGTGCATGCTTTGATAGGTCCGGGAGCCACTATTTCTATCATTATTCCTTTTGTTTCTAGTAAGCTTCACGTGTGTCCCGAGTTAATATGTGAACCTTTTAGGTGTTTACCCCCTGTTGGTGAGTCTATTATTGCTAGAGGAGTCTATTGGTTGTGTCCCATGCTCTTGTTGAACTTGGTATGGTGGGTTTGGAGGTCTTTCGGGGTGGTTTGGTTACATGTATATCATGCTTCTAATGTTTTTAGAACCCGTACGATTATGACATGATGGCTAAGGATAGACGACCTGTTTTGTCAACTACAAGGGACTAGTTATTTTTCTAAGATTGATATTCGGTCTAATTTTTTTCCCCAAGTGAGGGTGAGGGAGGGTGATATCCCTAGATATCTTTTTGGATTAGAAGTGAGCACTTTGAGTCGTGGTGGAGTTATTTGGTTGAATAATGCACCGACTATGTTTATGGATATCATGATTAGAGTCTTTAAATCCTACCTTGTTATGTGTGTGGTAGTTTTGTGGGTGGTATATTGATTTACTTTCAGAATGAAGAAGATTTTGTGAGTCATTTGAGAGTGATATTGCAAATCTTGAGGGATGAAGGGTTGTTTGCTAGATGTGATAAGTGTGAATTGGAGGTAACAGGAGGTCGTTAGAGAAATACACTGATTGGCTAGGTTGGGAATGAGGTTGGATGAAGTTGAGGATGGTAGTGTAGTGGTTTAGATGGTTTCGAATCTTCCTTGGTTGAAGAGGTCATGTTAAGGAAAGATCTTGATTCTGCCTTGCTACAGATGCATGCTTTGGTGGAAGATGGTGAAGTAGAGGTTTTCTCCTAAGGAAGAGATGGTGTCCTTCAGTACTAAGGTAGTTTAGGTGTGGTTTTTTGTTGATTGGGTTCACTTGAAAGTTACACCATGAAGGGTGTGATCAGGTTTGGCAAGAAAAGGGATTTGAGCCTAAGATTTATGGGTCCTTATGGAGAGTTGAGAAGGATTGGTAAAGTTTCTTTTGAATTGGAATTTCCTATAGGAATGAATATGGTTCATCTGGTCCTTCATTCATCTATGTTGAGGAGATGTGTTGGTGACCCAAGTGCTATAGAACTCTTTGAGGTTGTGAGTGTTGTGGAGTATGAGTTGACCAATGGGGAGGTCCCTATGGAGATGTTAAGTGGACATGTGAGAAGGTTGAGGAACAAAGGTGTAGCATCTGTTGAGGTTCTTTGGAGGAGTCATGTTGAAAGTGCCATTCGGGGGAGCCGAGAGGGCATGAAGAAGCGATATTCATACCTCTTTCATTTTGTTCAAGCTTAAGATAGAAAACAAAGCCCGAGCATATCAACAAAGTTGTGTTTGGACGGGTTGGAATTATACGAAATTTCAAAGTTAGTCTTAAGTTTTAACCCTCATGTCATTTGCATGCATTCATGTTTATGTTGACAAGTTATAGTGATTTTGACATCCATGTTGAGATTTTGAGAATGACGTTTAAATTCATTTATTGCATCCATGTCGGGCTGAAATCTCCATGATTACTTCTCTTAAGTACGTTTCTTTGACATTCGAGGATGAATGTTCCCAGTGGGAGATATTGAAACGCCCCGGAAATGTGCCTTAAAAATGCCCATAATCGTAATTTCTATATATCTCAAAATCCATGAATGATATTGAACATTTGACTTCATATTCATGATCCAGGGGCAAAATTGAGTGAAAAATGGGTATAACTCAAATTTTAGAGCAACCACAGCAAAATTTCATTTTCCAAAATTTATGAAATATAGTAAGGATTTGCGCTTTGGCCGTGACGCGCTAGGGGCACAGATTAGTGCATTTTGTCCCCATTTTTTCTTATTTTGGCCTAAGGCTTTTGGTTTTTGGTCCCATGCCCTCCTATGAGTAAAAAAACCTATAATTAGTCATTTTTCAATCCCATATCCCTCAAGACATTTCCCAAAACCCTCTCTAACCCTTAGCCAAATATTTCACCCGAATTTAAGTGCCCCAAACTCATTTACGGATCTCAAGAACTTCATTCATGCTTTAATTCTCCTTCAAGACTTCACAATGGAAACCTAAGTTTTATGTATGTAGGTTTCAACTATTAGGTCCTTTCACCCATGGTGTCCAACCTTCCTTTTTATGAAACTTGAATGTTTTCATAATGTATTACTTATGGGTTTTACTTATTATGAATTATGATTACAAACTATGTTGGGGTTTTACGAATTGTTGATTAACTATGCATGTTTTGAGCTATGAAACTATGATCTATTGTGTGATTTAATTGGATCCTAATGTATCTTACATAGGGTTACTACGAAGTGTTGGTGGATTGATTTACATTGAGTTTTCTCACATGATTTCACTCTTGAATTGTATGATTTTGAACTAGAATTAGACACCTGGCAAGTGTTTGATATAATGTCTTGTTAAGGATTCTTGAACTATTGATGGTCTATCGCACGACTTATAAATCGAGTGACTTTATGATGATGAAAGGAATATATATATGTATTGAATTGATGAAGAGTGTCTATGGTGTTACAAGTTGGTCTCAACTTGTTGAGGGGCTGACATGTCTCAATCACCTTGTTGAGAGGGTGCCATATCTCAATCACCTTGTCGAGGGGGTGCCATGCCTCAATCTCCTTATCGAGGGGGTATCATGCCTCGATCACCTTGTTGAGGGGGTTCCAAGCCTCAATTACCTTGTTGAGAGGGTGCCAAGTCTCAATCACCTTATCGGAGAGCGGTATGCCCGTTCTACCACGTTGAGGGGTATGTATCTCAATCACCTTCCAAAGGGGTGGTATGCCTTGGAGTTCAAGTAATGGTATGCTTGGACTATATGGTATGGTCTCTTCGTACGCATATAACTATATTTGCAAGCTATATGATTTACACGCATGTTTTACCTCAAGAATTGATCATGCTATCCATATTGATACTACAATTGTCCTTTGCTTATAATTATGCATCTTATCTATCTTTCCTTTGTTTTGTTACATTGCATCCTACATACGTAGTACATTCAAACGTACTAACCCATACTCTATGCCTACATGATCTTACCATGTAGGAATCGGAGAACCTATTGATCATCCTTTACATGGTTAGATTGCCTTCCGAAAGACAAGCTTTGGTTTCCTTAGGTAGCCACCGACCTAAAGTTATCCTTAAACTTCCGTGCTTGGTGGAGAAGAAGTGAACAAAAGTCTCCAGGATGAATGCTTTTTTCATTCGCTATGCGCTGACTGGATGCGTACTCGCGTGATCAATCGATGGACGGGGGAATTGCGTGAATGATGAGACCGGCCTAACCTAAAATCAAGGCTCTTCCCTCTCTTTATGGTGAATCTTGATTGACTGACACTAGGAACCGTCCATAGATTGATAACGCGAGTATGCATCCAGTCAGTGCATAGCGAATGAAAAAAGTGTTCATCCTGGATTCTCTTCCTCAAGAAAAATGTCTGTCAATTGATCTCGGGTGAACAAATAGGCGTGGGGAAGAGTGAGAGGGGGGGCTACGAGCCCTCTCTCGTTGTTGTTCCCGGACCACCCATCTCTTCCTTCCCCTTCGCCACTAGCTATGCTACTCTTACTATTTGATGTCTTTTCTTTATGTTGAACACTTAAGACTATGAGGGTGATCCCACAAAGTGTCTTGGCCCCCGCTCCAATCTATGTTTAGAGGTGTTGTTGGAATAATTGATGTACTTATGCTTTCTTCCTTGACTCTTTTATACGTTATGGTTAGTTAACTCTTTCCCTTAGTCCCGACCTCCCTTGTTTATATATCTAATTGTTGATTACTTTGCTTTCGCGACCAAGGATGTGCGAATGATATGCTAAGAGGCTTGTTTGGGGTCTCTCTTAGTTCCCATTCGTCTTATCATGTCTTGGCCCTAGGCTTGGGTCATGACATATACCTTGACCACTATCTAGGCACTAGGCTTGGTTCGAGGTGCTGACGTGACACGGCGAATAGGATGTCCGAAAATGACTCAAACAAGCCTCTTAGCATATCTTGTACACATCCTTGGTTGCAGAAATGAAATAAACCTCAATAAGAGTTAGGTATAAAAAGGAAAGTGGGACTAAGTGAAGTCATTCATAAACATAAAAATATAAGAAGAGTCAAGCTCAAAGGCATATATAAGCTTAGCATCCAATTACACCTCTACTTTAGAATGGAGCGAGGACCAAGACACTTTCCGAGCTCACCATCACGATAACAAGTGTTCAACATAAAAGAAGTCTCAATATAGCATGAGTAACATTGGTATTGTCCTCGGATTAAGGACTCACCAAAGCTTTCTATGAAGTACCAAACTAGCCATGTGGAGGAGGTTGATCAAAAGGAGCTTCGAGCCCTACATGGAAATATCATGTAGGCATATAGTATGCGTTAGTACACTTGAATGTACAAAGTATGCATAGTGCAATACAACAAAGACATAAGCCAATATACTCAAAATGCATAATCATAATCAATGGATTTATAATCTCAATACATGCATGATCAATGCTTGTAATAAGCATACTTTTAAAACATTAAACGTGCAGAATATATCATACATATTTGGAAAGAGACCTCAATTGACATAGACCAAGCATCTACAACTTGGATTCCAAGGCATGAAACCCCCTCGGTACACGTGATTGCGCATGACACACCCTGGCGAAGTGTGGTCTACTTTCCAAGGTAAACCAAACATGATAACATGAACTAGTTGAATCTACTAGTATAGCAAGGGTAAATATACAATCCTATGGTGGCACATAGTTTGGAGACTAAAGACTTTATATAAGGACCCCTTGAGTCGAGCCCCCATCTTAAGCCTCTTGGTGCTAATTCTAATCCTCCAGAGTACATGGAACAATCGTACTATAATAATAATGTGAGTAACTTGTAAGATACATGATAACATGACATCAGTAGCTCTTCAACATGCTTGACCTCTACTAGTGAGCCAAACTTGAACATGAGAGTAGATTATAATCATACATGATCTCTTACTTTGACATGAATGGCTCACAAGAGGTAAAAATCTTGAAATAGGGCTCAACTTGATACTTGTGAAATCGTAGTTACTTTTCATGAATTCAATACATGCTTGAAAGCCCTTTAATCATCATGAAATAACTTTGACTTGTAAATCATATAATAGATCATCAACAACTTGAGAATTCTTGTTATGTAATTTTATCAAACGCATGGAGGGTTCATGATACTTGTTCAAAATCATGCAATTCTAGAGTAAAACAAGATGAGTAAACTCAATGCAAATCAATCCACTAATATTGTAGTAAAACCCTCATTAAGGGTATTTTGAAATCCATCACAAAAACTCATAATGGTTAATAGTCTCATAGCTCAAATCATGCATAGTCTCAATAGACAAAATCCATTCATGGAATAAGCTTGAAACAGTTATTCATGCATACTCAATCAATGCTAAATAAAATCCCGACATAATTTATGTTCATACTTCCTAATAAAAGATACTCATAAGTAATACAACTTGAAATCATGAAATTTTTTAAAAAAGAGAAGGTTGGGCTTCATGGGTGAAAGGACCCATGGATGAAGACACACATACCTCAAACTTGAATTTTTCTTGAAATTGAGCTGGGGGGAAACTTGAAGCTTGAGATGAGTTGTTAAGTTCCAAAATTGAGCTTGAAATCCTTGAATTTGAACGAGAGGTTTGATAAAGTCTTGGAGAGATTTTAGAGAGGGCTATGTGACTATAGAGTTGAAAAATGACTAATTATTGAAGATTTCACATTTAAATGGGCATGAGGCTATTACCCCAAAGGCCTTGGCTGAAATAAGAAAAATAGGGAATATTTTATACAAGTCCGCTTCCGGTCTACAACACGGACCAAACGTTGAGAGGCCACTTACTCTAGTCCACACCCCAAGTGCATCGCGACGTGGGCCTGGAAAGACACTAAAAATTCAGAAATCAGCAAAAATTATTTTTCGTTACTGTCTTCTTAAATCCAGGTTGTACCCATTTTCCACTCAATTTTGCCACCTGATCAAGAATATAAAGTTGGATTTTCAAAATCACATAGATTTTGAGATATATGAAAATTATGATTATGGGGCATTCTGAAGTACATGAGGGGTGTTTCAGTAATGCTTAAGAGAAGCATATTAAGAGTCATTCTATATATTGCTACTTCTTCCAATTGAATTAGTGTTGTAACTACAAAAATAGTCAACGAAATGGACATATAATTATAAGCTCAATTCCAGATCAGAAGGTAAACATGGACCAGCTAATTCATATGAGCCATCAATAGGTTTTGTACAATATAAATATAAGAAAGCCAACAATAGTTAATTTCCAAAAAATTTAGTTGTTCATGGATATAGAAAATATCTTGATTCCTTAACATACTCAAACAATCCAAAAGTGCTTAAAGCCAGTTTAACTTAAAAGCAATTAAAATAGTCCATTCCAAACGAGCTCTAAGTCTTTAACTATATCAAAGTGGTAGCAAACATATATCATAGTGTCTGCATCAACCCAGAAATGGTGAGGAAGAGAGTCATTCCTCTTGTAGGATAGAATTAACAAGAAAATTGCTAAAGCGACAACAATTTTCTTCCCTTCTCAGAACCCGTCTTTTTGCATATTTTAGTCGGTTTATCACAATATTTTAATTCATTGTTGAAGGAACTGCTCTCATATTAAACAATAGTTTCCCAAGTCCCAATCACTTCAGAATTGTATTTTATTGTTCTTAATTATTAGTTTGTAACGAAAAGGTGCTTCTTGTTCCATCATCCACGATTCCTACAAAGAAATAAGAAAAAGGAAAAATAACAGCGGAAACAATCTATTATAACGAGTCTAAATAATCAACTTCCAAAATCAGGCAATAAATCACAAAATGCAAGATCTTACTTAACCACCAAAATAAGAAATTTAGAACCTCAACATTCATGGGAAAGGATGATCTTAGGAATGTCCTAACCAGATAAGTTTATAAGAGAAACTAAATGTGGAACTAACTCTTATTAGAACTTAATGAAAATGATACATTTGTTATCCATCAGACGACAATGGTTTATCAGTCCTGAATTCTAAACTGATAAAGCTATAAATTACATTCCAAAAGTAATAAAAGCAGGATATTTAGGTTCCATTTGAGACAGATCAAATTGCCTAGCGCAAATGTGCATCCACAACAAGACATCCCCACTAAGGAAATCTGATGTGCTCCATATATGGCATCATCAAGATTTAGAAAGCAAGGAGGTGGGACACTTGATCATAGATGTGTGACTAAATGGACAAGATAATTTGTATGATCTATCAACAGGTTTTATACAATATCAACATAAGAAAGACTGCAATATCTAATTTCCAGAAAAGTTTAGTTGTTCATGGATATAGAAAATATCTCGATGCCTTAAACATACTCAAACACTCCAAATGTGCTTAAATATAGTTTAGCTTAAAAGCAATTAAAATAAGCCAATCCAGACGAGCTCTATCTCTTTAAGTATATAAAAGAAGTAGCGAACATATATCAAAGTGTCTGCATCAACCCGAAATGGTAAGGCAGAGAGTCATTCCTCATGTAGGATAGAATAAACAGGAAAATTGCTAAAGCTACTACTATTTTCGTCCCTTCTCAGACCCCCTAAAACAACTGGGAAAACCTCTTCATACATTTTAATCAGGTTATCATGGCATTTTAACTCATTGTGCAGGGAAATGCTCTCATTTTGAAAAATAGTTTCCCAAGTCCCAACCACTTCAGAATTGTATGTTATTGTTCTTAACTATCTGTTTGTAATGGTACTTCTTTTCCTTTGCCCGTTATTTCTATATAGAAATAACAAATAGAGAAAATAACAACTGAAACAATCTACTCTAACGAGTCTAAATAATTAACTTCCAGGCTCAAATAATAAACAACAAAATACAAGATCTTAGTTAACCACCAAACAAAGAAATATACAACTTCAGCATTCATGGGAAAGGATGATCATAGGAATGTCCTAACCAAATAAATCTATAGGAGAAACTAAATGTGGAACTATCATGTTACTCTTATCAGAACTTAATGAAAATGATGCATGTGTTGTACATCAATAGGCAGTGGTCTCTCAATCTTGAATCATAAACTGATGAAACTAAAAATTACATTCCAAAAGCAATAAAAGCTGATTTTCTAGATTCCATTTCAGACAAATCGAATTATTCGGCACAAATGTGCATCCACCATAAAACTTCACCACCAAGGGAATCTGATGTGCTCCATATATGGCATATCAAGATTTAGAAAGCAAAGAGGTGGGACAATTGACCGGAGATGTGCAAAAATATGGACTAGATAATTTTTATGAGCCATCAACAGATTTTGTACAATATCAGCATAACAAAGGCATCAATTGCTAATTTCAAGAAAAGATTAGTTGTTTATGCATATAGAAAATATCTTGATGCTTTAAACTAGTTTCAAGCAATAGTTCATACTCAGCATTTAATTAAGTAAAGTCTCAAGTCACACATTACTCAAAGGCACTCTTGGCGATTTAAGAGAAAAATGCATATGTAAAACGAATATCACAATCAACAACACATGTAAGGCAAGAATCAATAACTTTTCGACACACAACCAACAAAATAAATTGGCATTTAGGTAAACTTTTACTCACACGATATCATCAAGGATCTGAATAGTCATTTTTCAAATCATGAACTAGAGGTTGTATATTAGCGTATTGTGCTAAAAGAATATTCTTTCAATTGCTTTAGTTCGTTCATCTCATTTTAGGTAGACATGTGATCCTTCAATGATCTATTCTCCATTCTAGTTGAACATAGCTCAGCCAACAATTCTTCTTTTGAGGAAGTCCCACCTTTCAAATCTTTCGCTTTGACTCCACCTCCAAATCCAAAGACATGGCTACGACTTTGAGGTCCAAAACTTTTTTCTACAACTTCTATTGTAGGAAGTGATGGTTCAGACTATACCAATTCTTGAAATTTGAGCCTACAAAGCATATATAGAGATTTTTGTCAGATTTCATTATATCTAGAAAAAGAGTATTTCAATCAATCAATCGTACATGTTTCTTGATTTTTTCAGAATCAACGATATATTGTTCTTCTTGCAAGTATCAAGGAAAATAGTTCCCAAATTTAGTGATTTGCATTTTTTTCCCCTGTAGATAAATGCAAACATGTTAAATAATGTCGAATAAATATTACAAGAAAATAAATTTGAGGATAACACCTTTTCATAAATGATCTCTCTAATTGGCTTACTATCAATAATGAAGCATATTCAACTTAGATCAATTTATAGTATTCCTGTTGTTTCTCGCCTATACTTGAGTAACAACATTAAATTCAAATGTTAAAAATAAGTTATCAAATAAAAGCCCATATAATTAAATAAAATTACATATATAGGAATTATGTCAAACCTGAAAAATTTTTGAAGAAAAATGCTCTTTTACCAATCATTCCCATTGCTTCTTGTCTACCTCTTTAGGCATATTCTCAGGAGCCCCTTGAGTTGTCTTGACCTTCACATAGTTTGATAGAAATTGTCCTCTCCATTTGTTCCTTAACTCTTTCATCCATGCCATAACACTATCCTAATAACTATACATATCATAACTCTATTATTTATCATGCGATTAATCAAATAGATTTGAGTCCACAATAATATAAAAATACTTGCAATAGAAGAAAACAAACAGATAATATATATTACTTGCAGAGATTTTCAACATTATGACATCTTTGAGAAGCCACAAGAACAATTCATGTTGTGTTCAAAAAACTCTTCAATAAATAAGTACATTGTTATTCTCTATATATCATAAGTGTAGAGTTGAAAAAAATAATGATCTTTAAAGCTATCTCAAGCCTATAAATGAAATGTAGAAAATCACAATCCATCCAATTAAAGCATCATCCTTAGAAGAAACATACAGGATCAGATAATGGAGGAACTGGTCAGCCTACTACCAGCACTTCATAATGTTACAATTAACAATAAAGACTAGAGATACTCGATTGGAAGGAAAAAAAGGGATGAAAAGTTCGTAGTTTAAAAGTCCTTAACTCTTAGGCTATAGTTCCTGAAAGTTAATAGAACTATCAACGTTGGAGTTGCTGGAATATCCACTATCTACTGATCATTAAAAAGCTAATTTTCCCTATATTTTTGAATAGATAAATTTAGTTATCCCATTCAAATTCTCTGATCCTAAGCCATTTATGAACTTTGTTAACTCCCTGACTCATAACTAACAATGTAAAGGAGAGATGACTTGTAGGTATTTTGTTTTGTAACTATTATGCATCTACTTGATGCCTGCAATAAAACTAATTACTTCATAAAATAAAGGTATAAAACAATTATAGATAACCTGATTCTTTTAATAGCTTCTCTTCTACTTTGAAGACTTTTATATCTGTTTACATTTACAGTATATGGATTGACTAACAATCTTAATTATCGAACAATGTTAAATACTTAACATCCAATGAGAAAGACTATACATCTAAACATTGATTGATGGTACCAACATCCAGTAATATATGATTATACAAATAAGAGTAAATGGAACAAACAAAGACACATTTATGAGTACTACAAATCTGAACTGTGCCGACTCACTTAATTTAGTGTTATGAAAGTTCAAAGACTAGGCATAAATGACAATCTACCTATAAAAGTTCTTTTTATTAGAAGCCCTATCTTATCAGGCAGGTTCAATGTACTAGTTTCAAGATTCCAAGTCTCCAACAAGTAATGTAATTATTTTAATTTGTTATAAATTAGAAAGTTCAATTATTTATCCAAGAATAGTAAGAAAAAAGTAACCCAAGAAGAAATCAGAATAATTTATCCAACTACCTTGACTGCAGCCCACATGTCACACCCTTGGAGGGTACCCTTGACGTGGCCGGCACTCAGAAACTATCGCTAGCTCCCGAGAAAACCACTTGGCCTCATCATCACATTAAACTCAGTAGCGGAAGAATAACTCAATAAATAAGCACAACATATGTGCATATATACATATAGAAATAACACTATTGTATCATAGTATCAATAAAAATTGTTTAGCTACAGAGACTCATCCAAAACCTCTACTCAAATGTCTATGAAACCTCTACTCATCAGTCTAGAAATGTGTCATGACAGGTCATGGGCACCTCAATCAATGAAAGAAAAGTACTAAAAAATAATAAAAGATAAAAAGGCTCCTCCGAGATACTAGGAGGAATCACCAAGCTTGAGGAATGTACTAATTCGGACCACAACGATGCGCGTGTTGAAGACCTCTATCTTTTGTATCTGCATCATAAAATGACGCAGAACTAAAATGGATGTTAGTACATGGAATATACTGATATGTAAAATAGTTCAAGAAGAAATAAATCTCGACTCAGTCATCTCGACTCAATGCTCATGTTCAAATCATTTTACGCAAGTTTAGAGTAAATCATGTTTTTAAAAGAATCTCGGTATAATATGCTCATTTTGAAATCTCATGATCAATCAATGTTGCTTGGGAGTTTCTCATAACCGACATCCTCATCCCACCACCTTAAGTTAGGTGATACACAACGAATCAGCATTATTACCACGCCTGCCCTTAACTTGCCATGGAAAAGGGTGATCAACTCTCTCTTGGGTCCATAATAAGTATCTACTTGAGAGACAAGAGCCGTCAGACTAGTCGTAACGACTATCCTACACTAGAAACATAGTTCTGTAGGTTAAAATAGATGTATACTCACTCTGCGCTCGATGGTCGATACTTCTCCGAAGATTAAAACATGTCCAGCTCATGAATTAACTCATCATCGACACATTATTATCAACATAACTCAAATCATCATCATCTAATCATTATCTTATCATCAACTCATAATACAACTCAATAATTCTATCAATCAACATAAATCTTCAAGATCCAAGTTCTCTTCAAGCTTATCTCAAGAAAACCCATGTTTGAGGTATGGGGGTTTCATCCATTGGTCCTTTCACCTATGGAGCCCAATCTTTCTTTTTATAAAAATAGCATGTTTTCAAGTTGTATCTTCTATGGGTATCTCTTATTATGGATTATGATTATAAATTATATTGGAGTTTTATGAAATATTGATCTATTATGCATGACTATCAATTCAAGCTTATACCAGAGTTTGATTATATCTAGTGAGACTATGCATGTTTTGAGCTATGAAACTATGATCTAATGTGAGATTTGATGATGGATTTCAAGGTACCCTACATGAGGTTTCACAATATATTGGTGGGTTGATTTGCATTGGGTTTTCTCATATTATTACACTCTTGAATTGCATGATTTTGAACAAGCATCCTACACCTACCAAGTGTTTGATAAAGTGTCAAGTCAAGAATTCTCAAGTTATTGATGATCTATTTCATGATTTACAAGTCAAGTGACTATATGATGATTAAGGGATTTCAGGTATGTATTAAATTCATGAAAAATATATATAATGTTACAAGTATCAAGTTAAGCCCTATTTCAAGATTTTAGCTCTTGTGAGCCATTTATGTTAAAACAAGGTTTCATACGATTATGATCTACTCTCATATTTCATATTAGGCTCACCATAAGGGGTCAAGCATGTTTAATAGCTACTCATGTCATGTTTCCAGGTTTCTTACAAGTTATTAAAGTTAAGATTATTTCAAGTACTCCGTGGGATTAAACTTAGGACCGATGGATTGGATGTCGGCGTGGACTATCTTCAAGAGTCCGTACTCCATTCCTCAAACTATGTGCTAACATAGGATTATGACCAATTCCTTTGCTATACTAGTAAATCAATTTAGTGCACTTTATCATAAAATTCACCCCAAAAGAGGATGGGTTCCTGTAAGGGGGGGTTATTTGTCCAAAATGAGATGAGCTCTCCTAAGGTGAAGTAGGGTTTACCTTACCAAGTAGACCACCTCTTTACTGATGAGGGATGATCATCGGGATTCCAAGTTGTAGCTCACTTGGTCTTATTCTTTATCGGTTGAGGTCTCTTCCAACATATGTATCGTTTCCTATGCAAGTAGAATGATTTACAAACCTGTCTTACTTCAAGCATTGACCATGCATATCGTATCGATGTCTCACTTATCTATTGCTTATTACTATGCATTTTAACTGTATTGGCTTATGTCTTGTTGTATTGCATCCTACACACTTAGTACATTAAAATATACTAAACATACTTTATGCCTACATGATTTCACTATGAAGGAATCATAGCTCCTCTTGATCATCCTCCACGTGGCTAGTGAGATTATTTGAAGAGAAGCTTAGTAAGTCCTCAAGTTTGGGGACACTATCGACTTTCTCTTGCTATTTCTAAGACTTCTTGATGTTGAACATTTGACATTATAAGGGTGAGCCCGTAGAGTGTCTTGGCCCCCGCTACATTCTATGTTTAGAGGTGGTTTTGGAATATCATAATGTATTTATGCTATAATCTTGACTCTATGCTTTTATGATTATCAATGACTTGTTGTAGTCCCACTTCCCTTTTATATTATCTCTTGCCATTGTTTACTTTGCTTTCGTTACAAAGGATGTATGATTGATATACTAAGAGTATTGTTTGGGTCCCTTAGGGTTCTCATTCATCGTGTTCTTTCTAGGACCTAGGCCTAAGTTTTGACAAACTTTGTATCAGACCACTTGTTTATTATTGGTCCATAGAATCCAATGCACCACATCGATTAGAGTCTTATTTATGGTTGTGAAGTACGCCACAATTATGAATGGGAGGCTATGAGACCTTTTAGGAAATGTTTCACTTCTTTATGGTCTATATCATGCTTTAAATATACGTCTGAGGATTTTCCCCAAACGAATGCTCTTTGCTATTCCAGATTACGCCGATTTCAAGAGGAAAACTAAGAAGAGCCTGAACACCTGAGAAGCACCCGACCCCTCCCGCTCCTCAACCTTCTCAAGCTGGAGGGGTAGGCCAAGAAGAGTTCCGAGATGCTATTGAAACTTTGGCTCATGCTATGACTAACCAAATTAACCAAGTGGCCCAAGCCTCTCATGCTCCCACTCCTGTTTCTAGGGTAAGGGATTTCACTAGAATGAACCCACTGGAGTTCCATGGATCCAAGATGGATGACAATCCCCAAGAGTTCATAGATGAACTGTACAAGGTGCTATTTGTCATGGGGGTCAATTTGGAGGAAAAGGCGGAGTTGGGGGCCTACCAACTCAAAGGGTTGGCTCAAATTTGGTTTACAAAATGGAAGTTGGAGAAGGGGAATAATGATGTTATCCCTTGGGAAGACTTCAAAGCTGCATTTCTCAACTGGTTCTTTCTTATCAAGCTAAAGGAGGCTAAGATGATGGAGTTTATGAACCTTAAAGCATGATTTCATGAGTGTAAGGGAGTATGCTCTCAAGTTCAACAAACTCTGCAAGTATGCCCCACAATTAGTTGCCAAGCCTATGTCAAGGATGAACAGGTTTCTATCGAGAGTGTCCGACTTGGTTAATGAGGAGTGTCATATCGCCATGCTAGTAAGTGACAAGGATTTGTCCTGCCTCATGACATATGTTGAACAACTAGTGGGGGAACAACTTAGAAAAAGAAGAAGTGGTGAGTCCAAGAGAACTTTTTTGAAGGTGGTTTCCAAGGTTCCATGAGTGGGTGGTTTCCTCAAAGCCACAAATTCCAAGGACAAAGTTCTTCCAATGCTCATAATAGAATGTTTGCTAATGACAATTCAACATCCCAAGGTGGTAACGGAGGAACAGTAAAACCTAGATGTCCAAGATGTGAAAAGAATCATAGTGGTGAATGTTTGAAATGGAATTCTAATGCTTGCTTTTGTTGTGGTGAGATGGGTCACAAAGTTATTGATTGTCCTTATGCTCAAAACAAAGGTAGAGATGGTCATCAACAAGGCAAAGGTGCAAATGCGAGTCAAAGGGAAAGAGGAGGCCAACAAGGGGGTACACCAAGGCAATATAGATTCTATGCTCTTCAAGGGAAATAAGGGGTGAATGAGGTGTCAGATGTCATCACCAGTATGCTAAAGGTTGTTTTATTTTAATGTGTATGCATTGATAGACCCGGATGCACTCTTTCGATTATTACTTCTTTTATTGCCAAAAAACTTCATGTTAGACCCGAATTGTTATGTGAACCTTAGGAAGTGTCTACCCCTGTTGGTGAGTCTATTGTTGCTAAAAGAGTCTATATAAATTGTCCTATGTTCATTTTACATAAAATCTTGCCTTGTGATTTTGTTGAATTAGATATGGTGGATTTTGATATCATTCTTGGGATGAATTGGTTGCATGCATATTATGCTTCTATTGATTGTAGAACCCGTAAGGTTAAATTTCAATTTTCTTATGAGCCTGTCCTTGAGTGAAAAAGTCATGATGTGGTAGTGAAGAGTAGATTCATTTCTTTTCTTAAAGCCCAAAAGTTGATTTCCAAGGGTTGTCTGTATCATCTTGTGCAGGCTAGGGATGTCTAAAGTCATTCCCATTGAGTCTATTCCGGTGGTTAATTAGTTTCTTGATGTCTTTCCCAATGAGCTTCCCGGTGTTCCTCCCAAAGGAGAATTAGATTTTGGTATAGACCTCCTCCTCAATACTTGATCCATTTCTGTTCCCCCTTACCGTATGGCCCCGGCGGAGTTGAAGGATTTAAAGGAGCAATTGAGGGATTTCTTAGAAAAGGGTTTTATAAGGCCTAGTAAGTCACCTTGGGGTGCACCGGTGTTATTTATGAAAGAAAAGGATGCTTTCCTTACAATGTGCATTGATTACCGACAACTTAATAGAGTCACCATAAAGAACAAGTACCCTCTACCAAGGATTAATGACCTTTTTGATCAAATTCAAGGGCCTAATCACTTTTCTAAGATTGATCTTCGGTCCGAATATCACCAAGTTAAAGTGAGGAAGTGTGACATTCCCAAGGCGACTTTCCAGACTAGGTATGGGTACTTTTATTTTGTGCATATGTCCTTTGGGTTGACTAATCACCGGCTATATTTATGGATGTTAAGACCTAGCCCTAGGGCCTAGACGTGATACGACGAATGGGGAACCCGAAAGGACCCCAAACAAGCCTCTTAGCATATGATTACAAATCCTTGATCACATAAGCAATTAAACAACAACACGAGAACATAAAATAAAGATAAAGGGCTAAGAGAGTCTTTCATAACTTAAATCATACATGAGTCAAGAGAGTCAAAACTCAAAGCATTATTACATAACTTGTCTCACAACACCTCTAAACTTAGAGTGGGGGCCAAGAAAACTTTTCCAGTCTCACCCTCACACACTACTAAAAAACTGCCAAAAAAGCGATGGACTGCATCGCTCCAAAAAGCGACGGACAAAGGGACACAGTCTGTCGTATTTTCCTTTTTATTTTTTTTTAATTAATAAATTACAAGCGTCGAACAGTATCCTAAAATCCGTCACTTATTTTGGCGGATTTTTCCGCCAATAGTTTTTTATAAATATCTAATTATTTAATATACAAGCGTCGGCTTTCTGTTGTAATTTTTTTAAATTTTTTTAATTTTTTAATTTTAGTACTTGTGACAGAAAAAAATAATTTGGTCCGTCGCATACTTTATTAAATTTATTTAGTTAATTTTTTAATATTTGTGACAGACTTCGTCACCCAGTCTGTCGCAATTTTAGTCAAAAAGTCAAATTTCTTTAATGAAGGGCGATGGACAAAGCGACGTCGTCCATCGCCCCTCATCCAATAAAAAAAAAAGGGTCGGCTGAATAAACTCATTTCCCCCCTTCCTCAAAATCATTTTTTCTCTCAAAACCCTAATCCCTCTACCCCATACACGTTGCCCCGCCCCCACCGCCGTCTCCCAGACGTTGCCGCCATCGCCGCCACCGTCGCTCCTCCATGTCCTTCCTATCCTCTAAGGTACTTGTTTTTTTTCCTTTTGCTCCATTTTAGTAGTTATAGCCATTTTTGTTCCTGAAATTCCTTTTTATTTTTTAACTTATTAGTAAGTGTATCTCACTATTCTTAATGACATTATGATATTAGAAAACTTATTTTGTGTATTTCATTGTGAATATGTGTATGAAATTATTGTTTTGCTTTTATGGCTAACCTTTAAATTTTAGTTTTTGAAATTAGATTATGAATTGGGTATTTTTATGTTAGAATACTATTGTTATGAAGTTAGGATAGTATTAGCATAGTTATTTGTATATGTTGTGTTAATTAGTGAATAAAATTTTTAGGGTTTTAGCTTGAATTTGGGGTTTTTTGAATGAGATTATAAATTAGGTATTTTTTTATTTGGAATTGAATTGTTGTTGAAGTTAGAATATTTTCTACATAGTTAGTTTGTATATTTAATTGTGAATTAGTGAATGAAGATTTTTTAGGGTTTTAATTTGAATTGGGTTTATTGAGTTAGATTGTATAGATATTGAGCTAGTCTTTTTTGAGTTGGAATGTAAGTGTTATATTGAAGTTGAACTTGAATAATTATAATGTAAACTTTATTCTTTAGTATTTATTAAGTTGAACTTTAAAAAGTAGTTTAAGAACTTAGATTTAATATTGGACTTGAACTTTAGGATATTAGAACTTAGCTTGAACTTAAACTTTGAATTTTATTTGTGAAGTTTGAACTTGTATATAATGTAGTAGAAGCTTGAACTTTAATTTAGGATTTGTTAAGAATATGACTTTAGTAGTGTTAAACTTGAACTTATATTATACTTGGAACTTGAATTTTAAGTTGTGAAGTATAAATTTGAACATAATATAAAAATTGAACCTTAGGAGTTTTTTTTATAGTTTAACTTAGATTTAGTTTTGAACTTTGTACTTGTGTATACAATATAGAACTTGAACTTTAATTTAGGATTTGTTAAGATTATGGCTTTATTAGTGTTTAACTTGCACTTTGATTTAAAAGAACTTGAAGAATTTTAAGTTGTGAACTTTAAAGTTGAATATAATACAAAAATTAAACTTTACGTTTTATTTTTGAAGTTGAACTTAAATTTGAAGTTGAATGAGATGTGAACTCAAAGTAAGTTGGATTTCTTAGGTTTGAAATTTAGGATTTTTTTATTTAAGTATAAATTAGATTTAATTTCATTAGAATTTAAATTTAAACTATTTTAATTAGAAGTTGAACTTTATTTCTTATCTTTGAACTTGTATTTAATGTGCTTTGATTGTACTTGAAATTTTAAGTTTTCAATATTCGTCGGTGCCACCAATCGAAGTACCACCTACCCCTCCATCTCTTAGCATAATTAAAATTAAAAGTCGAGCTATTTCCTCGATAAACATTATAATTATTGTATATATATAAAAGTTTGAATAGATTTTTTGATCATAATGAGTTTGTTTGGTATAAGTGACAACACTATTGATCCTATTGATACAAAATTGATTTTCTTGCAAAATCAATTTGTGTCCGTCTAGTGTTGACACTTATCTTATTTTTGGATCGTCATAATGAGTTTCTTTGGTATAAGTGATAACACTAGTTGATCCTATTGATGACAAAATTCATTTTCTTGCAAAATTAATTTGTGTCCATCTAGTGTTGACACTTATCTTATTTTTTGATTGTCATAATGAGTTTGTTTGGTATAAATGACAACATTAGTTGATACTATTAATGACAAAATTGATTTTCCTGCAAAATCGATTTGGGTCCATCTAGTGTTGACACTTATCTTATTTTTGGATTGTCATAATGAGTTTGTTTGGTGTAAATCACAACACTAGTTGATCCTATTGATGACAAAATTGATTTTTTTGCAAAATCGATTTGTGTCCATCTAGTGTTCACACTTATCTTATCTTATTTTTGGATTTCCATAATATATAAGTTTGTCTGGTATAAGTAACAACACTAGTTGATCCTATTGATGATAAAATTGATTTTCTTGCAAAATCGATTTGTGTCCATCTAGTATTGATACTTATCTTATTTTTGAATTGTCATAATGAGTTTATTTGGTATAAGTGACAATACTAGTTGATCCTATTGATGACAAAATTGATTTTCTTGTAAAATCAATTTTTGTCCATCTAGTGTTGACTCTTGTCTTATTTTTGAATTGTCATAATGAGTTTGTTTGGTATAAGTGACAACACAAGTTGATCCTATTGATGACAAAATTGATTTTCTTGCAAAATCCTTTTGTGTCCATCTAGCGTTGACACTTTACCCTTTTTTGTATGATATTGTGATTGTTGTTGGAATTAATTAATTAAGGTTGTGAATATTTTGTAAATGGATCACTGTTTGTGGATGTATGACATGTATTATGAAAATGGTGGTGGGTTAAAATCTATATTTTTTGATGGTGTTAGAAGTTTTATTGATCGTGCAATGATATTTGATCTTTTAAGAGAAATCAAATGGTAAGGTATCCTTGTAGTTCATGTAAGTGCCTGGAATTTTTTAGCCCTTAGTTTCCTTCTATTTGAGTTTTGGACAATTTATAATTTTTGGTGAACTTTGACACTATTTAAAACTTTGTAAATTATGAATTTGTATGTTCTTTATGTTTAATTGTGTTTATTAAGACATATTTTGAATTGTTTAGCTGTTGTCGATTGTGCTGTACTGGTATATTGAACTAGCTTTGGAATATTTTGTATATTGAATTTTAATGCACGTGGGCAACAGAAATTGTAGGATTCTGCTATCAAAACAATTGCAGAAAAGCAACGGACGAGATCGCTAAGTCTATCGCTTTTCAGCATTTTTTTAAAACATTTGCACAAAAGCGATGGACTGAGTCGCCTAGTCTGTCTCTTTTTCTTAAAAGAATTATTTAAAAAATATTAATTTTCTTAAAATTTATGACGCGATCCTTCACAAAATAAATATAAAAAATAAAAAGTAAGAAAACGATGGTTGTCTGTCGATTTTTCAAATTTTTTTGGGCGATGGACAGCGTCGCTTTTTGGCGACCTGTCTGTTGCTTTTGAAAAAGCGACGAGGAAAAAAGCAATGGAACCGTCCGTGTCGCTTTTCCATCACTTTTTGTTGAAAAAGCGATGCAGTCCGTCACTTTTTTACGTCTTTTTTTCGAAGTTTTTTAGTAGTAATAGTCGAAGCATACAATAAAAGAAAGAGAGTCTTTGCATAATACAAGATCAAAAGATATCATCCTCGGAGTTAAGGACTCACCAAACTTGCTTCGAAGATAGTACTAGCCTCGTGGAGAGGGAAGATGATGAAGTGAAGCTCCAGTTTATACATGGTAACATTATGTGGTCATAATGTATGCGTCAATACGTTTTAATGTACTAAGTATGTAGGATGCAATGCCAGAAGAGATTGGCAACAGAAGCAAAATGGATAAATGTATGCAACAGATGAGCATAGTAACAATATGTTATTCATGAATGATACTTGAAGTAAAACATGCTTATATTGAACATAACACATGTGTAGGAAGAGACCATCATCATAGACCAAGAAACTTAGTACTTGGAATCCAAGGCATGCCACCCGCTTGGAAGGTGGATGAGGTAAATACCCCTCATCTTTGGTAGTACGAGATTGCCACCACCCGACAAGGTAGAAGAGGTATATACCCCTCATCTATAGTAGTAAGGGATTGTCACCACCCGATAAGGTGGATGAGGTACATACCCCTCACCTATGGTACTATGAGATTGCCACCACCCGACAAGGTGGATGAGGTACATACCCCTCATCTTTGATAGTAGGGATGCCACCACCCCGACAAGGTGGATGAGGTACATGCTCCTCATCTTTGATATGGTCAACTTGCAACACTATAGATACCATTCATGAAATCAACGCATTCATACATTAATTTGATCATCATAAAGTCAGTTAATTTGTACGTCATGCATTAGATCATCAAAAACTGAAAAACCCTAAATTGGACATTTTATCAAGCACTTTATTGGTGTGTAATACTAGTATAAAACCAAGCAATTCAAGAATGAAATCATGCAAGAAAAATTGAAGTAAATCAACCCACAAGTGGTAATACCCTCTTATAATATACATCGAAACCCTTCATCAAATCTCAAAATAGATCATAGAATCATAGCTCAAACATGCTTAAACAATCACACTTTTATGAAACTCCAACATAGTTCACAGTCAAATTCATAATAAGTAACACCTATAAGTAAATCAACTTAGAAACATACAATTTATGTAAAAAGGAAGGTTGGTCACCATAGGTGTAAGGACCCAATGGTTGAAACCCATATACCTCAATTTTTGAGATTTTCTTGATGAAGATTTTAATGAGAACTTGAATCTTGAATGAAATTCCTAGATCCAAAATGAGATTGGGACACTTGGATTCTGGGTAAAGTATTTGTCTATGTGTTAGAGAGGGTTTTAGGGAATGTTTTTTATGATATGGGATTGAAAAATGACTAAGTATAGGTGTTTTTACCCGTTGAAAGGTTTAGGCCCAAGACTCCGAAGCCTGAGGCCGAAATTGAAAAACTAGCAATAAAATACATTGCTCCGCGATGGGTCTGCATCGCGGAGCCAACGCGAACAGGCTCTGGTAGTGAAATTTTTGCAAAAATAAAATTTTTCTACAGTTGCTCTAAAATCAGGATTAGACCCATTACCCACTCAATTTCCCCCCTGATCAAGAGTATTAAGTCAGATTTTTGATATCACACACGAATTTTGAGTTATATGGAAATTATGATTATGGGCATTTCTGAGGCACATTTTCAGGTACTTTTTGGGGTCATTGCAATATCTCCCCCTTGGGAACATTCGTCCACGAATGTCAAAGAAACGTATACAAGAGAAATAATAAAGATGATTTCATCCCACACAAGGATGCAACCATGCACTTTAACATCATTTCAAAAATCTCAACATAAGTGTCAAAACCACCATGAACTTGTCAATTTAAACATGAATGAATGCAAATGATATGAGGGCTGAAACTTAAGACTTAAAATCATGTAGGTTACTTAGATTAGTACCTTAAGCTTGAGTAGGATGGAAGATATAGGGATATCTCTTACTGATGTCTAATTTGGCTTCCTATGTGGCACTTTCAACTTGTTAATTCCTTTGAAGAACCTTAAGGGAAGTTACATCGTTGTTGCTTAACTTCTCCACTTGTCTATCAAAAATTTCTACCGAGACCTCTTCATAAGTCAAGTTATCTTTAACAATACCCACGACATCCAATGGCAAAATAACATTTGGGTCATCTACACATTTCCTCAGCATAGACACATGGAAGATCGGATGAACTAAGTCTATCTCACTAGGCAACTCCAACTCATTGGCCACCTTACCAATCTTCCTCAAAAACTTGTAAGGTCCTGCAAATCTTGGAATCAATTTGCCCTTTTTATCAAAATGAACCACACCCTTCGTGGGTGAAACCTTCAAATAGACCCAATCACCAATCTTAAATTCAAGATCCTTTCTCCTCACATTTGCATAGGACTTTGACAACTTTGGGTTGTTTTCAACCTATCTCTTATCAACCTCACTTTCTCTAAGGCCTCCATCACCAAATCTGGACCCAACAAAGTCATTTCTCCTACTTCAAACTATCTAATCAGTGATCTACAATGTCTACCATAAAGGAAGGGGCCATACAAATGCTTGCATGGTAGTTTTTATTACAAGCGAACTCAATCAATGGAAGATGATCATACCAACTACCCTTAAACTCCAAAACACAAGCTCTAACCATATCCTCAAGAGTTTGGATAGTTCTTTTGGCTTGAACATCCGTTTGAGGGTGACAGGTCGTACTAATCTTATCCTTAGTACCAAGACCCCTTGGAAGGACCTCCAAAAGTGTGAAGTGAATTGATCACCACGATTCAAAATGATAGACAAAGGCACCCCATACAATCTAACTAACTCATGAATGTAAATTCTAGCATACTCTTCAACCCCATAAGTAGTCTTAACCAGTAGGAAATGAGCCAACTTTATCATTCTATCAACCACAACCCAAATAGAATCAAAACCCTAGGCACCCAAACCACAAAATCCATGTTAATTTTATCCCACTTCCAAGTAGGAATCTCTATATCTTGGGATAGGCCACCAGGACTTTAATGTTCGGCTTTCACTTATTGGCAATTATAGCAACGGAAGACAATCTTAGCAATGTCTTTCTTCATACCATCCCACCAAAATACATCCCTCAAATCTCTATACATCTTAGTAGAACTGGGGTGAATAGAATAGAAATAATTATGAGCTTCATCAAGAATCTTCTTTCTCAAGTCCTCAACATTAGGCACACATAATCTACCTTGGTATTTAAGGGTACCATCTATCCCTTGGGAGAAAACCTCTACATAACCATCTCTCACAAAGGACTTCAAATCTAACAATGCAGGGTCAAGTTGTTGCTTTGTCTTTACCTCCTCAACTAATGATGATTCTGAACCGTCAACCACCACTATACCACCATTGTCAACCTCTTCCAACCTAACCCCATTCTAGTCAACCGATGGACATCCCTAGCCACCTATTTACCACCAACATCAACATGAGCTTACCTATAGACCCCTACTCAAAGTGTCGGCCACAACATTAGCTTTGCTGGGTTCATAATGCACACTCATATCGTAGTCCTTAAGAAGATCTAACCACCTCCGTTGTCTCAAGTTGAGATCTTTTTGAGTGAACATGTATTGGAGGCTCTTATGATTGGTGAACACATCAACATGCACCCCATACAAGTAATGGCACCAAATTTTCAAAGCAAATACCAGGGCAGCCAATTTAAGATTATGGGTGGGATAATTCTTTTCATGCACCTTAAGTCATTTAGAAGCATAGGCTATCACTTTACAATTTTTTATCAAAACACAACCCAAATCAATTCTCGAGGCATCACAATACACAACAAACTCTTTTAACCTTTCCGGTAGTGATAAGATAGGAGCGGAGACAAGTTTTTCTTTCAAGGTTGGATACTCTTTTCATATTCATTGGTCCACACAAATTTAGCATTCTTTTGAGTAAACTTAGTCATGGGCGAACCAATAGAAGAGAACCCATTTACAAACCTACGGTGGTAACCCGCTAAGCCCAAGAAACTTCTGATGTCTGATGGGGTCAAAGGTCTAGGCCAATTTCTAATCACTTTTATCTTCTTAGGATCCACCTTAATACCATCCGCCCGACAATACATGACCTAGAAAGGCAACCTCTTGCAACTAAAACTCACACTTATCATACTTAGCATAGAGCTTTTCTTCCCTTAATTTTTACAACACTACCCTCAAAGTACTCACATGCTCCTTCTCACTATAGGAATAGATCAAGATATCATCAACAAATACCACCACAACCAAATCAAGGTAGGGTTTAAAGACCCTATTGATAAGATCCATAAAGATAGCCAGTGCATTGATCAACCCAAAACACATAACCACAAATTCATAATGCCCATACCTAGTCTTGGGATGTCACACCCCCTTGTCTTGGGATGTCACACTCCCTCACCTTCACTTGGTGATACCCAGACCGAAGGTCAATCATAGAGAAGTGACTAGCCCCTTGAAGTTGGTCAAAAAGATCATGAATCCTTGGTAGAGGGTACTTATTCTTTATAGTGACCCTATTATGTTGCTGGTAGTCAATGCACATTCTAAGGAACCCATCCTTCTTCTTCACAAATAGCACCGGTGCACCCCAAGATGATTGGCAGTCCTAATAAAACCCTTCTCCAATAAAACCCCCAATTGCTCCTTCAACTCCTTTAATTCTGTCGGGGTCATAGGGTAAGGGGGAATAAAAATGGGTTAAGTATTGGGGAGGAGGTCTATACCAAAGTCTATTTTCCTTTTGGGAGCAACTCTGGGAAGGTCATTAGGGAAGACATCAAGAAACCATTAACCACTAGAACCGACTTTATAGGATGAACCCCGGACTCAATATCCCTAACCCTCACAAGATGATAGAGACACCACTTATAAATCAACTTATGGGCTTTAATGCAAGAAATGAATGTACCCTTGACTACCACATCATGACTCTTCTACTCAAGAATAGGTTTATTTAGGAATTGAAATTTAACTCTATGGATTCTACAATCAATAGAACCATAGTATCCCAAGAATGACATCAAAATCCACCATATCCAACTCAACAAAATCACAAGGCTATATTTTATGCAAAATGAAAATGGGCTAATTTTTATGCACTCTTCTAGCAACATTAGATGCACCAATGGGTATAGACACCTCATAAGGCTCAGACAACAATTCAAGTTCAATATGAAACTTTTTGGCAACAAAAGGAGTAACAAAAGAAAGCGTGACACCCATTAGTATACACATCAAAATCTATGACTTTTAACATACTGGTGACAACATCGGGCACCTCATCAACCCCTTGTCTACCTTGAGGAGCATAGAAACTCTTGTACCTTTGGGCACCACCTTGTTGGCAACCTCTCCCTCTAGGAACCACATTAGCACCTTTTGGATGAACATCCCTGCCCTTGTTCCAGCTACAAGGGCAATCCACCATCTTATGCCACACTTTCCCACACCTATAACAAGCATTAGTATCCCTCAAGCATTGGCCACTATGACCCTTACCACATTTTGACACATAGAATTAGTCACCACATCTTCATCACCTTGAGCCCTTGAGTTGTCATTAGTAAACCTTCTACTAGGAGCATAAGAAGACCCTTGGCATTGATGAAACCGGCCACCTTTGAAACTTTGGAATTTACCGTTAAAACGTGCCCTTTTGTCCTCACCACTCCTCCTTTTTCTAAGCTTCTCCCCTTCTAATTGTCCAACATATGTCATTAAGTGGGACAAATCCATGTCAGTTATCAACATAGCGGCACGACCCTCTTCATTAATCAAATCAGATACCCCCATCACAAATTTGTTAATCGTAGACCTGGGGTCGGCAACCAACTATGGAGAATATTTGGAGAGTTAGTTGAACTTGAGGGAATACTCCCTCACACTCATGAACTTTGCTTCGAATTCATGAACTCCATCATTTAGCCTCCCTAACCTCGAAAGGGAAGAATCGGCTGAGAAATACTTTCTTAAACTCCTCCCAAAGGATCACATTGTTGTTCCCCTTCTCCTTATTATGTTGACTAACCCATATTTTTGCCACCCCGTTGAGTTGGTAAGATGCAAAATCCACCTTTTCCTCTGATCTAACACCTATAATGGAAAACACATTGTATACCTCATTAATAAATTCTTGAGGGTCCTAATTCACTTTTGACCGATGAAACTCCAGTGGGTTCATCCTCCTAAAGTCCCTTAACCTGTATGCCGGAGTAGGAGCATGTGGGGCTTAGGCCCCTTAGTTGATTTGATTAGTCGTAGCTTCTGCTAACATGCCATTAGCATCCCGGAACACTTCTTGAGCCGATTGTTCTTTGGGTGTATGAGCTTTTCTTCCTCTTGGAATAGGCAAGATCTAGAATAGTAAAGAATATTCATCAGGCAAAAGCCTTATCTTAATTCTATAGCACAACATAGATCAAGAAGAAGGGAAACTTCTCTTAACACGCCTCAGAGCCTCTTAATCATAATCGTGGTGCAATTCACAACCATTAATAAAACTTTAATCGATGTGGCATGTTGGATGTCGAGGACTATTAACAACCTAATGCTCTGATACCATCTTTGTCATGATCCATCCCTAGGGCCTAGACGTGACATGGCGAATGGGGAACCCAAAAGGACCCAAACAAGCCTCTTAGCATATCATTACACACACATCATTGCAGAAGAAATTAAATAACAACACAAGAACATAAAATAAGTATAAAGGGCTAAGGGAGTATTTCATATCATAAAACATACAAGAGTCAAGAAAGTCAAAGCTCAAAGCATCGTTACATAACTTGTCCAACAACACCTCTAAACATAAAATTGAGCGGGGGCCAAGATAACATTTTCAGGCTCACCCTTATAGTCAAAGCATACGATAAAAGAAAGAGAGTCTTTGCATAATATAAGATCAAATGATATCATTCTCAGAGTTGAGAACTCACCAAACTTGCTTCAATGATAGTACTAGCCACATGGAGGGGGAAGATGATTAAGTAGAGGTTTCATTCCTACATGGTAATATCATGTAGGCATAGACTATGAATTAGTATGTTTGAATGTACTATGTATGTAGGATGCAATGCAACAAGAGATTGACAACATAAGGAAAATGCGTAAATATAGGAAATTAATGAGCATAGTAATAATATGTCATGCATAAATGATGCTTGAAGTAAAAAAATGCTTTCTATAGAACATAAATACATGTGTAAAAAGAGACCATCATCATAGACCAAGCAACTTAATACTTGGAATCCAAGGCATGCCACCCGCTTGGAAGGTGGATAAGGTACATACGCCTCATCTTCGGTAGTATGGGATTGCCACCACTTGATAAGGTGGATGAGGTACATACCCCTCATCTATGCTATTACGGGATTGCGATCACCCGACAAGATGGATGAGGTACATACCCCTCATCTATGTTAGTACGGGATTGCGACCACCTGACAAGGTGGATAAGAAACATACCCCTCATCTTTGGTATGGACAACTTGCAATACTATAGATACTATTTATGAAATAAACACATTCATATATTATTTTCATCATCATAAAATCGCTTGACTCATAGGTCATACATTAGATCATCAATAACTAAAGAACCCTAAACCGGATATTTTATCAGGAACATAGTGGCTGTGTAATAATAATATAAAGTCAAGCAATGCAAGAGTGAAATTATGCAAGAAAATATGAAGTAAATCAACCCACCAATACTTTGTAATACCCTTATATAATATTCATTGAAACCCTTCAGCAAATCTCAAAACAGAGCATAGATTCATAGCTCAAAACATGGTTAAACATTCACACTTTTATGAAACTCCAACATAGTTCATAGTCAAATTCATAATAAGTAATACCCATAAGTAAATCAACTTAGAAACATACAATTTATATTAAAAGGAAGGTTGGACACTATGGGTAAAAGGACCCAATGGCTGAAACCCACATACCTCAACTTTGGAGATTTTCTTGACGAAGATTTGGATTTGAACTTGAAGCTTGAATGAAATCCTTAGATCTGGAAAGAGATTGGACTAGAATTTTTTGTGAAATATTTGTCTAAGTATTAAGGAGGGTTTTGGGGAATGTCTTGTGTGATATAGGATTGAAAAATGACTAAGTATAGGTGTTTTTATGCATAGGAAGGGTTAGGCGAAAGACCCCAAAGTCTCACGCCAAAACTAAAAAAATTGGCAACAAAATACACTACTTCATAAGGGTCTGCGTCGTGGAGCTAACGCGAATATCCTCTAGAAGTGAAATTTTTGTGATTACAAAATTTCGCTACGGTTGCTCTAAAATTAGGGATAGACCCATCTCCCACTCATTTTACCCCCTGATCAAGAATATGAAGTTAGATTTTTGATAACACGCATGGATTTTGAGATATATGGAAATTATAATTATGAGCATTTTCGAAACACATTTTAGGGCACATTTTGGGATCGTTTCAATTGATCTCATGAATAGGGTCTTTAAACCCTACCTTGACTTGTTTGTGGTGGTTTTTATTGATGATGTTTTGATTTATTCCCATGGTGAGGAAGAGCATGTGGATCACTTAAGGGTGGTGTTGCATATCTTGAGGGAAGAGAGGTTGTATACAAAATATGAGAAATGTGAGTTTTGGGTGAAAGAAGTTTCTTTCTTAGGGAATGGTGTCGGGTAAAGGCAATAAGGTGGATCCTAAGAAAACGAAGGTGATTCGAAGTTGGCCTAGACCTTTGAGTTTATTGTACATTAGAAGTTTCTTGGGTTTGGTGCATTATTATTGGAGGTTTGTAAATGGTTTCTCTTCTATTGCTTCTCCTATGACTAGATTGACACAAAAGAAGGAAAAAATTATATGGATCGATGAGTGTGAAAAGAGTTTCTAAACTTTGAAAAGTAAGTTTCTTCGCTCCTATCTTGGTTCTACTGGACGGATTTTTTGTATATTGTGATGGCTCAAGAATTTTTTTGGGGTGTGTTTTGATGCAAACTTGTAAGGTGATAGCATATGCCTCTAGACATCATAAGGTGCATGAGAAGAATTATCCCACCAATGATCTTGAATTTGTGGCCCTGGTATTTGCATTGAAAATTTGGCAACACTACTTGTATGGTGTTCATATTCATGTGTTTACTGACCACAAGAATCTCCAATATGTGTTCATCCAAAAAGATCTTAACTTTAGATGAAGAAGGTGGTTAGAGCTCCTTAAAGATTATGATATGAGTGTGAATTATCACACCGACAAAGCTAATATTGTGGCATGCTCTATGTAGGGTGTCTATGGGTAGTCTAAGTCATGTTGATGATGATGGCAAAGAGGTACCTAAAGAGGTTCACCGGTTGGCTAGATTTGGGGTTAGGCTAGATGAAGTTGAAAATGGGGGTGTAGTAGTTGTTGATAATTCTAAATCTTCTTTGATTGAGGAGGTAAAGGCAAAACAAGATCTTGACCCCGCCTTGCTAGAGTTGAAGACCTTGATGAAAGATGGTAAAATGGAGGTTTTCCCCCAAGGGGAGATAGTGCCCTTAGGTACCAAAGTAGATGTATGTTCCAAATGTAGATGATTTAAAAGAATTGATCATGAAGGAGGACGATAGTTCACCCTAATCCATTCACCCTGGTTCTACAAAGATGTTTAGAGACTTCAGGGAAGTGTATTGGTAGGATGGTATGAAGAGAGACATCACCAAATTGGTATTGAGATGCCACAATTGCCAACAACTGAAAGCCGAACATCAAAGGCTGGGTGTCCTGGCCCAAGACAGAGATTCCTACATGGAGTTGGAAGAGATCAATATGGATTTTATGGTTGGGTTGCCTAAGACTAGGAAACATTTTGACTCTATTTGGGTTGTGGTGGATAGAATGATAAAGTCGACTCACTTCTATCGGTCAAACAACTTATGGTTCCGAAATTATGCCAAGTTGTACATTCATGAGTTGGTTAGATTGCATAGGGCGCCCTTGTCTATCATTTCAGATCGTGGTGCTCAATTCACTTTTCACTTTTAGAGGTCTTTCCAAAGAGGTCTTGGTACCAAGGTTAAGTTTAGCACGACTTTTCATCCTCAAACAGATTGTCAAGCTGAGAGGACTATCCAAACTCTTGAGGATATGCTTAGAGCTTATGTTTTAGAGTTTGAGGGTAGTTGGATGAACATCTTCCACTCATTGAATTTTCTTACAACAATAGCTACCACTCAACTATTGGTATGGCTCTCTTTGAAGCTCTATCTGGTAGGCATTGTAGATCCCCGGTAGGATGGTTTGAAGTTGGAAAATGGCTTTTATGTCCATATTTGGTCATGGAAGCCTTGGAGAAGGTGAGGTTGATTGGAGAAAGATTGAAAATAACCCAAAGTAGAAAAAATTCCTATTACAATGTGAGGAGAAGAGATCTTGAGTTTATGGTTGGTGATTGGGTCTATCTGAAAGTCTCACCCATGAAGGGTACGGTCTCGTTTTGCAAGAAGGGAAGATAAGCCCAAGGTTTGTCAAATTCCTTAAAAACGCCCAAAATATGTGCTTCAAAAATGCCCATAATCGTAATTTCCATATATCTCAAAATTCGTGCATGATATAAAAAATCTGACTTCATAATCTTGATCAAGGAGAAAAATTGAGTGGGAAATGGGCATAACCCTAATTTTAGAGGACTTGTAGTGAAAACTAATTTTTAAAAAATTTTCTTATCCAGTGTGTATCCGTGACTAGGCTGCGATGTGGATTGGATGCGACACAGTGTTAATCATGCCTACTAGTTGGGTTCGCATCGCGGACCAGAGCGAATCAGTACAAGTTTTCCCTTAATTTTTCACTTTGGCCCAAGGGACTTGGAGTCATAGCCCCATGCCAACGTATGTGTGAAAACACCTATACTTAGCCATTTTTCAACTCTATATCACTCAAGACCCTCTCAAAACACTCTCAAAGATTTAACCAAATATTTCATCCAAATTCAAGTGTCTCAAGCTTAATTCTGGATCTCAAGAACTTCATTCAGCTGCAAATCTCCTTGAAGTCTACATCAAGAAAATTGAAGTTTAAGGTATATGGGTTTCATCCATTGGGTCCTTTCATCCATGGAGCCCAATCTCCCTTTTTATGAAAACTGCATGTTTCAAACTTGTATCTTTAATGGGTATCCTTTATTGTGGATTTTGTTTAGAAGTTATGTTGGAGTTTTATGAAATGTTGATTGAATACAAATGTTTGTCTATTTCAAGCTTATACTATGAATTGGTTTTGTCTATTCAGACTATGCATGTTTTGAGCTATGAAACTATGACCTATTATGAGATTTGATAATGGATTTCAAGGTATCTTACATAAGGGTTTTACTATATGTCGGTGGGTTGATTTAAATTGAGTTTTCTTATATCATTTCACTCTTGAATTACATGATTCTGAATGAGCATTACATACCCACCGAGTGTTCAACAAAATGTCTTGACTGCTAGAACTCGTAAGTTAGAAGCCGTAAATCCTTAATTGGTTCAATTTGGTAAAGTTTGGGACTAAATGTAAATTTTCTTCTAAGTGTAGTCCTTAAGATTTAATTGTTAGTGGGGTCATAATTGTGGCTATTTTTGATTGGTCCAAGAGGAAGGTTGGTGCCTATATATGTGTGTATTCATTCTTGTGCAAGAGAGGCTTTCCACACATAGAAAAAATAAGAGAGAGAGAGAGAGAGCCAAGAATAAGCAACCTCGGGTTGCTACAGTGAAGAAGAAAAAAATTGCATTTTTTCTAGTTTTTGATTATTTGACGCTTCAAGCTTGGTATATTGGTTCCCCTAAGTGGCGTGGAGGCGTTAGTTGGTCAAGGAAACGCTTGGTTTGACGGCTAGGAAGATTTGGGTCTAGTAAGGATCTTGGAAGGTATGTTAATTTCTAGCTTCATTTATGTAACTTAGAGATTGTGGGAGTGTTAGGGAAGTCTTAAATTGAAGGTAAAACATGAAAAGAGGGTTGGTTGTTAGTTGAATTGTGAATTTCGAATTTGGGTTTGAATTGGGGACAAGTTTGTATATGAAAATATATTGATTTATAGTTATGTGTTTGTATTTATTTGTCATGAAAATAGTTCTTGTGGGGGGTAAGAAGTGTTGGGAAACTATGTGAATGTATACATGAGGGTTAGCTTGTATTGGAGACCCATTGAAAGTTTAATGTTATGTTTTAACGTTGGGGGTTTGCGTTGGGCGTTGGAGTGATGTATTTTTGTCCTTGGAGTATATAGGAAGGCTTGAATATGGTAGATGTATATTTATATGTATGCTGCCCTGTTTTACTAAGTATGTCATAATCGCATTTTGTGATATTTTTAATGTTGTGATGGCATCGAAAAGGGTTTATTGATGTTGTAGGTTGTTGTTGTTCATTGATTATTTGAGCCGAGTTGAATTCTCGGGGCGGCGTATTATAAGGGGAGATGCTGCCGAAATTTTTATAGAATTTGGAACAAAGTTAGGATTTAAGACCCGATATAGTTGTTAATCGTTGGCGTTATTGTAAATTGTGTAGACGTTGGACATCTGGAAGCATAAATTGGATTGGTCTTGCGTTGGAGTTAGATGGAGAAAGAAATCAAGGTATGTAAAGATTTCCTATCTCTTGGCATGAATTAGTTAAACTTAGTCAACATCATACGTTTGAAAAATTCCTTTTCCTTCATAATTTGGGACTAAATATAGTCTATGTTCATTCTTTGCCACTCTTATGCTAAACTAATCCCATCCTTAACTTTTGAGACTCTAGAATCCATAAATAGTGTTTGTTTGACCGAAAGCTAAAATGGTTGGAAAACTATGGGTTCAATTGTTCCGAAATTATTAATGTGTACAACTCTCGAAAGAAATTCTAAATGACGTTAAAAATTATTTTGAAGCTTTTTCTAGTAATGTGCATGATAGAAACTAAGTAAGTTCCTTTGAACTCACCTTTATATATGAATTTGGGCAACTTTGGCAAAAATTTCATAAATGACTAACTTTTGGATTTCAAAAATGAACATTTTGCATATTACTAAGGTTTGGGAACTAGTTTGTATGCATGTGATTCTCACGACTCTATTCGTGCCATTTTCGTCTCGTCCACCGGTTCTCGGGCCGGTTATTATCGTGCTTATGTATGACTATATGTATATATGTATATATTCCGAAGTAGATTGGATACGGCGGGTCGATTTGCCCCGGGCCGGAGACATAAGGAGCTGGGCTTGGGGTATGTAGGCATCATGACGTGTGGGTGCTGGGCCCCTTCGCCCCGGCTCACGTGAGTGCTTGGCCCCTCGCCTCGGCTCACTTATATAACGGGCATGATGACCTTTACACATTATGATACGTGAGTGCTTGGCCCCTTCACCTC
>JAABOM020098579.1:0-26937 GCA_011800125.2 Solanum clarkiae | reverse complement strand
AAAATCAACATTTATAGTATGAAGTTGAAGTGAAAACATAATTAATTCCATATTTAAATCCATAGTGTAATCTCTCACGCATAAATGATTTTAAAAGGGGAACATGCATACTTATTACTCCATAAACTCAAGGTAAATCCTCATATAACAATTTAAATCACATTAAAATCATCAACTAAATATTACCAATGCATCAATAGAATTTTAGGAATCATAACATTCAAATCCCAAATTAAAATAAGTAAAATCCATGTAGGTTTTGTTGAAAATAAATTTTGGGTCTCGTTGATTGGAAGGAATCAAGGATCAATCCACATACACATGAATCCTACTAGCACCAAGAAATAACACAAGAAATAGCAACCCCCGGACCTATCAAATCACCCTACTCACAACCTCCGGCAATAGCCTACTAAATCCAAGAGGCTCCTAATATCTGGTGAAGTCAAAGGTCTAGGCGAATCTCTAATCACTTTCATCTTTCTAAGGTTTACCTTAATGCCATCACTCGGCACCACACAACCTAGAAGGCAGCATGTTACCACCAAAATTCCCGTCTCACCTACTACCACCCAACCTTCTTCCTTAAACTTGTAGTACCACTCTCAAATGATTCACATGCACTACTTTATTAAGGAATGAACCATATTATGTTCACCAAAACCACCATAAACCTATTAGAGTAGGGAATAAAGATCTTATTCATGAGATTTATAGGCATAACCGACGTACTGGTCGAACCAAAAGATACTACCCTAAATTCAAAATATCGAAAAGGGGCATTCAAGGCCTCATCTACCCCCAATAACAATTCTATAAACAAAACAACTCAGGTTCAACACCTTCTATTCTCACAAGATGATAAATGAAACTCCTTAGAGACTAATTATACCTTAAGACATGAAATGGATCTACCTCCCTTGCTATCGCTTGACAACCTCCCCCTCAAAGACGGGCTCATTAGGGATTTGGGATCTAAATATATGGGTCCTACCATCCATGAGGACAAAACATGCGTGCAACCATTTCATCCCTAGTATGATATTAAAATCCACTACAACAACTCCAACAAGCCATAAAGTAAGACCTGATGCAATACAAACCCAGATCAACTCCTATGAACTTTCTAGCAACAATACACCTAACCAAGAGATAAACACCAAAGGTTCACATCACAACTCGTGTCACACAAGAAGCCCCACCATCAACTAAAAGAAGATAGAAGAAATAGTGAAACTCGGATCCATCAAAATCAAAACCTTCTACTTACCTTCCTTCACCTTCCTCTTTGAAGCGGCATGATCAACTAAAGGATCAAAGAATATTCGTTAGACGGGAAAGCCCTATCTCACTTCTAAGGCATGACATAGACCATGAAGAAGGGAAACATTTCCTAAAACATCTCATAGCCTCCTACTTATAGTTGTGGTGCACAACACAACCATGAATAAGAATCTAATGGACGTAGTGTGTTAGACTCTAAGGATTTAACAACCTAGTGCTCTGATACCATCTTTATCACGACTCAAGCCTAGGGCCTAGACGTGACTGGCGAATGGGGAAACCCGAACGAACCCCAAAAAAGTCTCATAGTATATCATTACACATCCTTGGTCGCGGAACAATTAAATGACATTTGAAGAATGGAAATAAGGGAAAGAGGGACAAAGGGAGAACTTGTCATAACATAGAGACAAGATATAATAGGATCAACCCATGGCATAAATACATAGCTTTGTCCAACAACACCTCTACTACATAAATAATGGCAGGAGCCAAGACATACAACCGGGATCCTCCTCATAGTCATAAGTAAATGATAAAGTAAAGAGAATCTTAATACATAGTGTGAGAGAATAGTCCTCGTCCTCGGAATGGAGGACTCACCAAAGGCTAACTTGAACAATCCCTCTAGCCATAAGAAGACTTAATAGGAGATCCGGTCCCTACATGGTGATATCATGTAGGCAAGAGTATGCATTAGTACGTCTGAATATACTAAGTATGTGGGATGTAATGCAACAATAGATAGGTATCATAATCCAAAATGGATAACGATAGGCAATAGGCATAATATATCAATAGGATACGTATGACCAATGCATAAGTAAAATATGCTTAAGTAAATCATGCTCATATAAGATATCATATGTAAATAAGAGACCAATCTAGCATTCCAACCTTGGTTGGTTGATGATGGTGACACCCTAATCATTCTAGGTTGTGAGGTGTAAACCTCTCACATGGTTGATGTTGGTCACACCCCAATCACCCTAGGTGGTGAAGTATAAACACCTCATATTTTTTGTGAGTACAAACCCCCAACTCGGTGATGATGGTCACACCCCAATTATCCTAAGTGGTGAAGTACTAAGCCCCTCACATAGTTGGTGTTGGTCACACCCCAATCATCCTAGGTGGTGAAGTATAAACCCCTCACATGGTTGAGAGCACAAACCCCCAACTCGGTTGATGACGGTCATACCCCAATCATCTGAGGTGGTACTAACCTCTCACATGGTTGATGTTGCTCACATCCCAGTCTTCCTAGGTGGCGAGGTATAAACCCTTCACATGGTTACCCAGGCTCTTATTCCCCTCCGGATTGGGTATGGTCTAGTACAACACTTTATATAAGATTCATCATAAGCTCTAATGCAATACCTCATGTAGGAAAAACCATGTACATAAGCTCGTTTCATCATCATAATATCACTCATATCATATCTCATGATTTGCACCTTCAATTTCATAAGAAAACATAACCGAACATTTTATCAAATACCTTTAGGGTGTGTATTGGGGGTGAAAGAGCATGCAATTTAGAGATGAAATCATGCAGTAAAATCAGTGGTAAAATCTTTAATCAATACCTTGCAACACCCCCAAGATATTCACATCAAAATCCATCATCAATACCAATTTTAGATCTGAAGATTTGAAGCTCAAAATATGCTAAAACAACCATAAATTCATGAACTAAAATCACTATGCAGTAAATTTCTCAAAAACAAGACCCACATGTAAAATCAACTTTAAATCATGCAATATTTATTAAAAGAGGATTTAGGAACCATGGGTGGAAGGACCCAATGGTTAAATACCACATACCTTAGCTTTGGAGAGGTTCTTGAAGAAGACTTTAATGGAGACTTGAAGCTTGAGTGAAATCCTTAAGAATTGTCTTGAGTTTGGGACTTGAATTTAGGGTGAAATATGAGTTTAAATGATTGAGTGAGTTTTGGGGAATGTTTAGGATGATATGAGGGTGAAATAAGGCTAAGTATATGTTATTTCAAGTGTGGGAACCCTTAGTCCCAAGACTTAAAAGTCTTGGACCGAAGTCAAGAGAAAATACGACCAAAAATGGATTGCTCACTTGAAATTGCATTTTCTGCATAGGCGAGTTTTACGAAAATGGGCATAAATTCTTCATCCAAACTCAGAATAAGGTGAAATCAAGTGTGTTAGAAAGATAATTCAAAGGGATTTCAGTTGGTAGGTCATGGGCCACCCACTTCTTTGAATACTAAGAGATATGCCCCTTCTAAATGGATCTATCTAAATAGCGTAGTTTGCGATTTTTGGATTTTGATAAGGTTGCTCTTAAATTCGGGTTAGACCCATTTCCCACTCAGTTTGACCCCTAAACAAGATTATGAAGTCAAATTTTCAAGATAACAAATGAATTTTTAGATATATGGAAAACAAGAATCCAGACACTTTCATGGCACATTTTCGAGCACTTTTTTTAGGTCATTTCAATGTAGGCTAAAGTATGTGATAGAAATTTAAATATACTAGTATGTAAGGTATAATGCAACAATAGATAATAAGCTTCAGAAGAAGATGCATACATATATACAATAGAAATAAGCTCAATATGACATGCATAACGATTGAAAAAACCCACTTATGGGGGTAAGAGAGAGGCAAGAGATAAGCTTGAAAAACAATTAGACTATGGATATTTACAAAAGGGTTTATGACTCCTAATTTGGGGCACGTCCGTAAAGTAGTCCCACAGAATCTGGCAGACTTGGTCAAATTTGGATCTTTCTAAAGTTTGAATTACGACTCATCATACGACTTGTAAATCACTCTATGAGTCGTAGATCCTGCAGTAGGGGTTTCGTGACAAATTCCAGCAACTCAAGTTTCAGGACTCTTAGTTTACAAAAGGTCATATGTGGCTCGTTGAGTGCTCTAGAGCCTATAGATGGGGTCTCATAGACACATCTGGCTAGGATTTTTAATAGGGTTAAATTTGACCTTTCCTCTTTCTTTCAAGTTGAAACTACGTCGTTTTGACCCCATCTATTGTCCTTATCAGTTTACAAAACCCTAGTACATCTCATTCTTCCTCATACCAAAAACTCTAAGCGTCTAAACCCTCTTTAATACTCTCAAGTTCCTACAAGGTTGCAAGCAAGAAGGTGCAAGCTAGGGTTCCAAGTTCCTCATCATCTCCCAAGGTTTTTCTATCTCCTATCATAAAGGTATGTGGGTTTGATTATGGGAACCTTTCTTCCCTCAAGACAAACCAATACTCTTCTCAAACTGCATGAATACATAGATTATTTTATTGGTATTCATGAACTCTTTCTTAAGATAATATTATTATGCATTGTACACACGTCTTCTCTATGGGTTCTTCAAGAAATGATGTTTTATGCTAAAATATTGTTGGGGTTTTCATGATAGTCAAACAAGGATTTTACTGTTATAATGGTGGGTTAATTTGGAAAACCTTAAATGAATTGATCTTACTCATATCTTGTCTCATACTCTTGTATTACATGGTTCTAAGTGCATGTGCATGTACCCACCACATTTGACTAAGGTTATGTTATGAGAATCCTAGTGAATGAATGATTACTGCATGAATTTCAAGACAAGCATATTTTGATAAATTATGGGCTCCCAAGCATGTATTAAACTCATGAAAAGTTTCTATGATTTGTAAGTGAATTATTAAGCCCTTATCCTATATTTCTACCCCCTTGTGAGTAAAAAATATCCACATGTAGGGGTCAAGCATGATACTATTTTACCTTCATGTACTAACTCTCATTAGAAGGGTCAAGCATATTATAATCTCCACCCTCATGTGTAGTATGATGCCTACTAGAAGGGTCTAGTTTATGTATTGTTTTCTAGTACAAGGTATTTTCCATGTGTAGGGGTCGAGTATTTGAATAAGCTACTCATGCCATGTTATCATGTTTTTACAAGTCATCCATGTTATGATTAAATTTACGATTTCTTCAAGTATTCTGTGGGACTAGAATTAGCACCGAATGAGGCTTAAGGTTGGGGCTCGATCCAAGGGGTCCTTATATAAAGTCTTGGTCTTTTAACTATGTGCTATCATAGGTTTATATTATTTTCCTTAAATGGACTTTTACTAGTGGATCTAACTAGGTCAAGTTACCCACTATATAGGGTCAGGCTTGGTTTACCTTGACAAGTAGACCACTTCTTTATTCTGTATGGAGTGAACATTGAGATTCCAAGTAGTAGCTTGGTTGGTCTTATATGTCGATTAGAGTCTCCTCCCACATATGTATGATATATTATGCAAGTTTAATTATCTTCATGCATGTTTTAACTAAAGCATTGATTAAAGATGTCATATTGAGTTTATGTCTATTGATTATGATTGTGCATCTCGATCGTTATCGCTATGTTTATTGTTGCATTGCATCCTACATACTTAGTACATTCTAAATACTAACGCACACTTTTGCCTGCATGACCTCGCCATGTAAGAATCGGAGCTTGTTTTTATCCTCTTCCTCCACGTGGTTAGCCAGATCATTGAAGATTGTTATTGTTGATACCTCTACTTCGGGGACAACATCCACTTTATTTTCGTGATTTTGTTAAATCTTATCTATTTAGACACTCTTTTATATTTGAGGGTAAGCCCTGGGGATGTTTGGCCCCCGCTTCACTCATACTAGTAGTGTTGTTAGATATGAATGTTATGTATTGAGCTTGATTGTTATTATCTTTATGTGTGGTGAAAACTTCCCTTAGTCCCATTTCCCGTAGGTACTATGTGATATGTGCTCCTTTCTCTTCTGTGTTTCTGCGAAACCAAGGATGTGCCATGTATGCATAAGAGGCTTGTTTGGGGACTTCCTTTGGGTTCCCATTCTCCATGCCACATCTAGGCCCTAGGCTTGGGTCATAACAAGGATGCTTTGATAAATAATTCATGAGAGATAAACATAGCATCCTATCATCATACATATGCAGGAGAAGACCATAACTGACGTATAAGACTAAGTGAGCTACTACTTGGAATCCAACATAGCACCCTACGTTGGCATGCGGAGACTACTTGCCAAGTAGAACTCTATCAACATTTGCATATGAGTCATTAGTAAACATTATGACTTAGGTGGATCCACTAGTTTAGCTTACAAGGGCTCCTATGGTGGCACGTAGTTAATGAGACAAAGGGTTGACACTAGGATTCCCTTATCGAATCCTACCTCAATGCCCCTTTCGGTGCTAAGTCATTCCCATGGAATACATTTGAAAACATATGCATAATCATATTTATTCATAAACTTAAAAGCATAACATCATCATCATATATAGAGTAGCTTATCTAACTTTAGATCCAACATGTGAGAATTATCCTTATCACTAGGGGTTTTACCTTTTGGTGAGAATTGTCCTTTCAGCATCTTCAACATTCATGAGAGGGATTCATGTCACGACCCAATCCTAGGGCCTAGACGTGAGACGGTGAATGGGGAACCAGAAGGAACTCCAAACAAGCCTCTTAGCATATCAATAACACATCCTTGGTCCCGGAAGCAAAACATCAACAATAAGAGATATAAAGATGGGAAACGGGACTAAGGGAAGTCTTAAACAATCAAAATACATTCAAGAGTCAAGATCGTAGCATAATTACATCAACTGTTCCAACAACACCTCTAGCATAGATTGGAAGGGGGCCAAGGCACTTTCCGAGCTCACCCTCATAGTATCAAATGTTCAACATAAAGCAATAGCAAAAGCAAGAGTAGCATAGCTAGCTTCCCCGAACTTGAGGACTCACCAAACCTTATCTTCAAGATACCAAAACTAGCCACATGGAGGATGATCGTGAGGAGCTCTGGTTCCTAAATGGTAACATCATGTAAGCATAGAGTATACATTCGTACGCTTGAATATAATAAGTATATAGGATGCAATACAACAAGACATAAGCTAATATAATCAAAATGCATAATCATAACTAATGGATGTGTATAATATAAATATAGATGCATGATCAATGCTTAAAGTAAAACATACTTGTAAATCATATATTTTATATAAAATATAATACATGTGTTGGAGAAGGCCATAATCATAGATCAAGTAACTATTACCAGGAACCTAAGGCATGTCACCCCCTTGGAAGGTGATTGAGGTATCTACCCCTTAACATGGTAGTATAGCATATCAACCCCCGACGAGGTGGTCAAGGTACATACCCCTCAACGTGGTAGTACGGGCATGTCACCCCCCGACGAGGTGGTCAAGGTACATACCCCTCGATACAGTAGTACAAGAATGTCACCCCTTGAAGAGGTGGTCAAGGTACATACCCCTCGACATCATTGTACGGGCATATCACCCCCCAACGAGGTGGTCAAGGCATGTCAACACCTAAACAAGGTGATTGGTCATGTCACCCCAACAAGGTGTGGTCAACTTACAACATTATAGATACTTTTCATGAATTCAGTATGTACATATAATCCCTCAATCATCATAAAGTCCCTTGACTTATAAACCATGCATTAGATCATCAATAGCTCAAAAATCCTTATCAAGAAATTTTATCGAACACTTGGTGGGTGCTAATTCATAATCATGCAATTGAAGAGTGAAGTAATCTGAGAAAACTTAATGTAAATGAACCCACCAACACATAGTAAAACCCTTATGTAAGATACCTTGAAATCCATCATCAAATCTTATAAAAGGTCATAGTTTCATAGCCTAAAACATGCATAGTCACAATAGACAAACCATCTTATAGTATAAGCTTGAAATCTGTAGACATGTGTTTCCAATTAACATTTCATAAAACCCCAACATGATTTGTAATCATAATTCATAATAAGTAATATCCATAAGTAAAACAACTTAGGAACATGCAATTTTCATAAAAAGGAAGGTTGGACACCATGGGTGAAAGGTTCAATGGTTGAAACCCACATACCTCAAATTTGACCAGCGAATAGGAAACCTGAAGGAACCCAAACAAGCCTCTTAGCAACTCATCGCACATCCTTGGTCACGGAAGAAAGATAAATCATCATAAGAAACATAAACACGGGAAATTGGGACTAAGGGAGAGAGAGACTTATATTTAATTAGCTTGGATATCATAAGTGAGTCAAAGCTCAAGCATAATACATATCTTGACCAACAACACCTCTAACATAGAACTTAGCGGGGGCTAAGATAAACAACCGAGCTCACTGTCATAGTCAAAGCATACTAAAAGGAAAGAGATTCTTTAATACATAGCATAGGAATGTAAACCAATGTCCCCGAAGTGGAGGACTCTCCAACTAGCTTGAATGGATACCACTAGCCATGTGGAGGAGGATGATTACCAAATGGAGCTCTGGTTCCTACATGGTAACATCATGTAGGCATAGATTATGCGTTAGTATATTGTAATGTACTAAATATGTAGGATGCAATGTAACAAGAGATAGGCAACATAATTCGAAATGCATAAACATAGACAATGGATAGCATATAACAATATAATATGCATGAATGGATGTTTCTAGTAAAAATCATACTCATATAGATCATAATACATATGTAAGGAGAGACCATCATCATAGACCAAGCAAACTAGTTCTTGGAATCCAAGGCTTAACACCCCCCTTTCTAGTGGTCAAGGTAGAAACCCCTCAACATGGTTAATGGACTTCTCACCCTCCATCATAGTGGTCAAGATACTAACCCCTTAACATGGTTAATAAACTTCATCACCCTCCATCATAGTGGTCAACGTACTAACCCCTCAACATGGTTAATATACTTCATGACCCTCTATCATAGTGGTCAAGGTACTAACCCCTCAACATGGTTAGAGTCAACATGCAATACTATGGAAGCTCATCATGAAATTATCACACATACATCATTCTTTCATCGTCATAAATTCATATTTCTCATATGCCAAGAATTAGGCTTTCAATAATCCAAGAATCATAATCCGGATATTTTATCAAACACTTGGTGGGTGTGTAATGGGGGTCTAAGACCATGCAATTTAGAGATGAAATCATGCAAGTAAATCCATTGTAAAACCATCAATCAACACATTGCAACACCTCAAGCAATATACATTAAAACTCTTCATTAAATCTTATATTAGATCTAAGATTTAGAGCTCAAAACATGTTAAAATAATCATACTTTCATGAACTCAAATCACTGTGCAATAAATTTCTTAATATACAAAATGCACATGTAAAACAACTTTAAATCATGCAATTTAAGTAGAAAGAAGATAGAGCATCATGGGGGAAAGGACCCAATGGTTGAAATCCACACACCTTAGCTTTGGAGAAGTGCTTGATGAAGATTGAAAATGGAGGCTTGAAGGTTGAAGAAAATCCTAAGATCTGGAATAGAGTTGCACACTTAATTTTGGAGTGAAAATATTAGTATAAGGGTTTGAGAGAGTAGTTTATCAATACAATGAAGAAATTAAGATTTTTAGGACCTTGAATGAGCATAAAAACGTCAACTTAGAGCTTAGAAAGAGCGGGAAAGGACCAAAATAACCTTTCCTAAAAAATTATCTAACGATTGTTACGGGCCCCATTACGACCCATAGGTAAAACTATGACTCGTAGGACCCCACACATGACCCCTAGGGTCAATTTCGAAGTCTTTAGAAATTGCTACAAGCCTGACCTACGAGTTGTACCTTGCCCTACAGCTCATAATTGTGGGCTCATAGTGCAACTCTGCACTGGCAGTCTTCAGTAAAATGGCCATAACTTTTGACTCCGAACTCTAAATGACGTGAAACCAAGTGCTTTGGAAAGATAACTCAAAAGGCTTTCATTTGAAATATTGTGTGCCACCCAATTTTATGCGTGATTAAATTTATGCTTGTTTAAAGTTGACCCTTGCATGAACCATCACCCAAAACTCAACTCTTGGGGAAGTCTTGAACTCATCTAGGTACTAGGAGTCTCCCATGAACCTAATACACCCCCAATCTAACCAAATGAGACTTGAAACATGGGTAAAAGAGCATGGAGTTATGGGGTGTCACAGGCATAACCACAAACTCAAAGTGCCCATACCTAGTTCAAAAAGCTATCTTGGGAATGTCACACTCCCTCACATTCACTTAGTGATATCCGGACCGAAGATCAATCTTAGAGAAGTCACTAGACCCTTGAAATTGATCAAAAAAGTTATCAATATTTGGTAGAGGGTACATGTTCTTTATGGTGACTCTATTAAGTTACCAGTAATCAATGCACATTCTAAGAGAACCATCTTTTTTCTTCACAAACAACACTGATGCACCCTTAGGTGACTTACTAGGCCTTTTAAAACCCTTCTCCAACAAATCCCTCAATTGCTCCTTCAACTCTTAAACTCCGCCTGCGCCATACGGTAAGGGGGAATAGAAATAGGTTGAGTATCGGGAAGAAGGTTGATACCAAAGTCTACTTCCCTTTCAGGAGGAACACCGGAAAGCTTGTCGGGAAAGACATCAAGGAACTCATTAACCACCGGAACTGAATTTATAGGAAGGACTTTGGAGTCAACATCCCTAACCTTCATAAGATGATAGATACACCCCTTAGAAATCAACTTTTTGGGCTTTAAGACAAGAAATGAATCTACCCTTGACTATTACATCACAACTTTCCCACTCAAGGATAGGCTCATTAGGGAATTAGAATTTGATCCTATGGGTTCTACAATTAATAGAATCATAACATGCATTAAACCAATCCATCCCAAGAAGGACATCAAAATCCACCATATGTAACTCACCAAACTCACAAGGCAAGATTTTATGCAATATGAATATGGGACAATTTCTATAGACTCTTCTAGTAATAATAGACTCACCAATTGGGGTAGACGCTTCATAGGGTGTCCACAATAATTCAGGGGTAACATGAAGCTTTTTGGCAACAAAAGGAGTAATATAAGAAAGAGTCGCACCTAGGTCTATCAAACTATACACATCAAAATCAAAAACCTATAATATACCGGTGACGATATCGGGCACCTCATCTACTCCTTGTCTCCCCTGAAGAGCATAGAGACTATTTTGCCTTAGAGCTCCCCCTTATTGGCCTCCACTTCCGTTTGGAGCCGTATTTGCACCTTGGCCTTGTGGATGACCATCTCTACCCTGGTTTGGATTACAAGGACAATCAATCACCTTATAACCCACTTCACCACATCCAAAGCAAGCATTAGAATTATTCAAGCATAGACCACTATGATTTATTTCACACCTTGGGCACCTACCACACCTTGGGCACCTAGGATTTGGCAACCCAACACCACCACCTTAGAATCTTTGATTATCATTAGCAAACCTTCTATTAGGAGTATAGGAAGACTATTGGCCTTGGAATTTGTGGCCTTGACAAAATTGTCCACCCTTGGGATTCTGGAATCCACTTTCAAAATGGGCCCTCTTGGCCTCACCACTACTTCTCTTTCTTAATTTTTCCTCCTTTAGTTCTTCAGCGTAAGTCATGAGGCAGGACAAATCCATATCACCTATCTACATGGTGGTACAACACTCTTAATTCACCAAGTTGGACATACCCGACACAAATTTGTTCATCCCTGACCTTGGCTCGGTAACCAAATGTGGAACACATATGGATAGTTGGTTGACCTTGAGGGCATACATCCTCACACTCATAGACCCTTTCTTTATATTCACAAATTCCATATTTTTTGCCTCCCTTAGCTCAATAGGAAAGAACCAGTTGAGAAATGCCGCTTTGAACTCTTTCCGAAGGATAGCATCACCATTCCCCTTCTACATCTTCCATTGAGTAAACCATATTTGAGCCACCCCTTTGAGTTGGTATGCCACCAACTCTGCCTTTTCCTCTAAGTTAACCCCCATAATGGACAACCCATTATACACATCATCAATGAATTCTTATGAATCCTCATCCACCTTGGATCCATGGAACTCTAGTGGGTTCATTCTAGTAAAATTCCTCACCCTTGAGGCCCGAGTAGTAGAACGAGGGGCTTGAGCTCCTTGGTTGATTTGATTAGTCATGGTATTAGCCAACATGGTAATAGCATCTCGGAACTCTTCATGGGCCACTCCCCCGTCTTGAGGAGCTTGAGGAGCGGGAGGGGTCAGTTGCTCCTCAGGAATATGGGCTCTTCTTCCTTTTAGAATAGGAATGATTTAGAATAGCAAAGAACAATCATTAGAGAAAAAGCCTTACCTTACTCCTAAAGCAAGACATGGTTCATAAAGAAGGGAAACAATTCCTAAAATACCTCAAAGCCTCTTACTCATAGTTATAGTACACTTCACGACCATGAACAAGACTCTAATATATGCCGTGTGTTGGATTATAAGGACCATTAAAAACCTAGTGCTCTGATATCAAGTTTGTGATGACCCAAGTCTAGGGCCTAGACGTGACACAGCGAATAGAGGACCCGAAGGAACCACAAACAAGCCTCTTAGCATATCAATCACACATTCTTGGTCACAGAAGTAAAACATCAACAACAAGAGACATAAAGAAGGGAAACATGCCTAAGGGAAGTCTTGGATAATCACAAAGCATCCAAGAGTCAAGATCATATCATCATTACATCAATTATTCCAAAAAAACCTCTAGCATAGATTGGGCGGGGGCCAAGGCACTTTCCAGGCACACCCTTATAATATCAAATGTTCAACATAAAGAGAGAACTAAAGCAAGAGTAGCATAACTATGTCCCTGAACTTGAGCACTCACCAAAGCTTATCTTCAAGATGCAAAAACTAGCCACGTGGAGGATGATCATGAGGAGCTCTGGTTCCTGCATGGTAACATGATTTAGGCTAGAGTATGAGTTAGTACGTTTGAGTGTACTATGTATTTAGGATGCAATACAACACGACATAAGCCAATATAATAAAAAATGCATAACCATGAGCAAAATGGATGAGTATAATATCAATATGGCATGCATGATCAATGCTTGAAGTAAAATTTGATTGTAAATCATATATCTTATATCGAAAATAATACATGTGTGGGAGAAGACCATAATCATAGACCAAGAAACTATTACTCAAAATCCAAGGCATGTCACCCCCTTCGAAGGTGATTGAGGTACCTAGCCCTCAACATGGTAGTATGGGCATGTTACCCCCCGATGAGATGCTCAAGGTACATATCCCTCGACTTGGTAATATGGGTATGTCAACCCCTGATGAGGTGGTCAAGGTACATACCTCTCGACATGGTAGTATGGACATATCACCCCCCGACAACATGATCAAGGTACATACCCCTCAATGTGATAGTACGGGCATGTCACCCTCCGACGAGGTGGTCAAGGTACATACCCCTTGATGTGATACTACGAGCATGTCACCCCCCAACAAGGTATGGTCAACTTACAACACTATAGATACTTTTCATGAATTAAATACATACATGCAATCCCTCAATCATCATAAATTCCCTTGGCCTATAACTCATGCATTAAATCATCAATAGCTCAAGAATCATTGTCAAGACATTTTATCAAACACTTAGTGGGTGGGCAATGCTACTTCATAATTATGCAATTTAAGAGTGATGTAATGTGAGAAAACTTAATGTAAATCAACCCACCAACATATAGTAAAATTCTCTTGTAAGATACCTTGAAATCCATCATCAAATCTAACAATAGATCATAGTTTCATAGCCCAAAATATGAATAGTCACAATAGACAAACTATCTCATAGTAGAAGCTTGAAATAGGTAGACATGTGTTTCTAATCAACATTTCATAAAACCCCAATATGATTTGTAATCATAATTCATAATAAGTCATATCCATAGGTAAAACAACTTAGGAACATGCAATTTTCATAAAAAGGAAGGTTGGGAACCATGGGTGAAATGACCCAATGGTTGAAACCCACATACCTCAAATTTGGGAATTTTCTTGATGTAGATTTGGATGAGAACTTGAAGCTTAATGAAGTTTTTGTGATATGGAATTAATCTTGAGACACTAGAATTTGGATAAAATATTTGGTTAAGTGTTAGAGAGGGTTTTGAGGGTGTCTTGGATGATATAGAGTTGAAAAATGACTAAACATAGATGTGTTTATGCATAGGTGGGTATAGGGCCAAGACCCAATGTTTTAGGCCAAAACAAAAAAATCAAGGAAGTGCAAACACACCTCGGCAACGGGTCCGTATCACGGAGGTATCGTGGACCCCTATTGGAAATTAAAAATTTGGAGAAAATGAAATTTCACTATGGGTCCTCTAAAATCAGGTTTATAGCCATTTTCCACTCAATTTTACCCTCTGATCAAGAATATGTAGTCAAATTATTGATATTACGCATGGATTTTAGAATATATGGAAATTACGATAATGGGAATTTTTTAAGCGCATTTTTGGGGCGTTTCAATTCAAAACATTATAACTCTCATAAACTTTCATAATTGAACCCTCATCCTTGAAAATCATTCATCATTAGAAAACCCAATATGAAGATTGGCTAAATTTCATGCATGTAAGCCTTAAATCATGAAACTCAAGAGGACAATGCAAAAATTCAATAAAAATAATCAATTTAAATCATTCTTAAAATGACCGACTATAGTCATACATATCATCTTTCAAACATGAACATGGAATCACGTAATTCATCTCATAAAATCATCAATTTCCTAATAACTCATGTTAACATAATTTTCATGGCTTTGAATTTCATAAAATGGGTCATAGGAGGAAACCCTTGAAATCAAATCATGTACTTTTATGCAATAGATGATGAGCTTTAACATGATTTGTAAATAATAGAAGTAATAGGAAGTGCCCATAAGAAATTAATCATTGAAACTGGAAGAATTTTCAAAATAGGTTTTGGGACTCCATGGATGGAAAAACCCATGAATGAAGAAACCCATATACCTTTTGAACCTTGAAACGTTGAAAAGAAGATTTGAAAACTTTGAGAATCCTTTTTTGAAGCTTTGTCTTCAATGGAGGAGACTTGATCCCCAAGAAATTTGGAGAATTAAATGAAGGATTTAGGGAGAGGATTAGGAGGATTCGAGAGTGTTTTGATTGAGATTTAGGTCTAAAAATAGGAGAATTTTCAAATAATTACATATGTATAGGTATTAGGATTAGTCCCAACTAACTTTCACGACTTAAAATGAAATTTGAAAATTTTTGAACTAAGGGGGAACAAAACATTTCATCTAAAGATGATTTTTCAATACGAGTGACCTAAAAATTCAAGGTGACCCTTTTCCTACACAATTTTGCATCTTGATAAAGAATCCAAAGTTGAATTTTCAAAATAATGCACATATTTTGAGATATTCAAGAAACACTTCATAGAGTTTTTCCAAGTCCCATTGGGTGGTGTTATAATATCTCCACCTTAGGAACATTCATACTCGAATGTTATGTAACTATGCTTGAGAGGAAAGACAAGATATTTTCCAGCCCTAACATAAATGCATCAATGCAACTTTAAACAACATTTCGTAAAATCTTAAACTTATGCATCAAAGTCCCATTAAAACACGACAACATGAGTATGAGTGCATGCAAGTTGACTCTATAGGATGAAACTCATAACTTGACAATTTAAACATTATCAACTTATTACCTGAGGCTTGAGTAAAATGGAAAAAATAAGGATATTATTTCATCAAATTCGTTTCTGCTTACCATGTAGCAATTTTAAACTTGTTGGTTCCTCCAAAGGACTTTAATGGATGCCACATCTTTGTTTCTTAATCTCTTTACTTGTCTATCTAGTATTTTCATCGGAACTTCTTCATAAGTCAAATCCTCCTCAATATTCACATCTTCCAATGGAACTAAGGAACTTGGATCCCCCCATGAACCTTCTTAATATTGAGACATGGAACACCAAATGAAGTGTGCTCATCCCTAGTGGAAACTCCAACTCATATGTTACCTTACCAAACCTTCTCACAACTTTATAAGACCCTACATACCTAGACTCAACTTTCTCTTCTTACCATATTGGACCATACCCTTCATGGGTTAAACTTTCAAGTAAACCCAGTCATCCATAATAAAGTCAAGGTCCTTTATTCTCTCATAGATATAGGACTTTTGTATATTTTGGGCCATTTTAATATTTCTATTATGAGCCTTACTTTTTACATAGCCTCCATAATCAAATCTGGTCCAATTAAGGCAATTTTTTCCCAACTTCAAATCATCCCATTAGTGACCTACATCTTCTCCTATATAGGGCCTCAAGTGGAACTATCTCAATACTTGAGTGATAACTATTGTTGTATGTGAACTCGATGAGAGGTGGATGATCATCCCAACTTCCCTTAAATTCCAAAACACGTGCTCTCAACATGTCTTAAATTGTTTGAATTGTTCTTTTGGCTTGCCCATCAGTTTAAGGATGGAATGTAGTACTTGACTTTAGTTTAGTACCAAGACCTCTCTTAAATGACTTTCAAAAGTGAGAGGTAAATTAAGTACCACAATCTGAAATAACGGACAGTGGGATCCCATGCAACCTCACCAACTCCTAAAGATAAAACTTGGCATAATCTTTGCCAGTAAAGTTGTCTTAACTGGCAAGAAAGGAGTCAATTTAGTCATTTAATTTACTATAACCCCATAGAATCAAAGTGTCTTTTGCTCCTAGGAAACCCAACTACATAGTACATATTAATATCTTCCCACTTTCAAGTAGGAATCTCAATATTTTGAGCCAAACCGTCCGGTCTTTGGTGTTTTACTTTAACTGTTGACAATTAGAGCATTTGGCTACCAATTTAGCAATGTATTTCTTCATTCGATTCCAAAAAAACACTTTCCTCAAGTCTCTATACATCCTAGTGGAACTGAGTTGAATAGAATAGGAAGAATTGTGAGCCTCTTGCAATATCAAGTTTCTTAACATCCGGCACACATAATCTCCCTTGGTAATGGAGCACCCTATCTCTCCCATGTGAGAAGACCTCTATATTTCCTTCCTTCACCAAGTCTTTCCATTCAACCAAGGTGGGATCAACATCTTGCTTTGACTTAACATTCTTAATCAATGATGACTCAGAGCCATTCAATACCATCACACAACCATTCTCGGTATCACTCAACTTTACCCCCAATCTCGCCAATTGATAAAATTCCCATGATAACTACCTCTTCCCATCACCTTCAAGGTGTGGCGTACTATCCATAAACATTTTACTAAGTGCATCGGCTACAACATTAGCCTTACCCAGATGATATTTCACACTTATGTCATAATCTTTGAGAAGTTCCAACCATCTCCTTTGTCTAAAATTGAGATCTCTTTGTGTAAACACATGTTGGAGACTTTTATGTTCGGTGAACACATCAACATGGACCCCATACAAATAATGACACCAAATATTCAAAAGCAAACACCACAGCCGCTTATTCAGTGTCATGTGTTGGACAAGTCTTTCATGAACCTTTAGTTGCCTTGAAGCATAAGAAATCACCTTACCATTTTGCATCAATACATAACCCAAACCAATTCTTGAGGCATCACAATGAACCACAAACCCATATATACCCTCCAACAACAAGATTGGAGCCGAAGTCAATCTATCTTTCAAAGTTTGGAAGTTTTTCTCATAGTCATCCGCCCCACAAAAATGTCACTTTGTTTTGAGTTAACTTAGTCAATGGGGACAAAATTGTAACGACCCGACCTAGGGGCCTAGTCATCACACGATGAATGTGATACCCAAAGGCACCTCAGCCAAGTCATCTAAGCATCTCAACCATTCATATGCATTTAAATAGGAGCATATTGCGGAATAACATGAGGGAAAAGTGCTATGGGTCATCTTATGCAATGAAGCAACATTAAAAAGTAGGGAGATTAAAAAACATTGTTTGTCCATAAGCATACCACTAATATATATGAATGAAATCGTTATGGTCGTTTTTCATCAAATAGAAAGAACATCCATAATATATAACACAAAAATTAAAAGCCTCAAGAGGGCCATAAATACATTGTCTAAAAATAAAAATACATAAAGAAGGGGAAGGTAGGCGGAGTCCTAAACTAAGAGTTCACCACAAGAATAAGCTAGTTTTGAACGCGAACTTCTAGCCACAAGTTGGTAGAGGAGTACCTTTCCTTACATAGTTAAATCATGCTGGTAAATATGCAGTTGTATCTTGGAATGTACTAAGTATGTGAGGTACAATGCATAGATGAAATTGTAATATCATCATAACTAAACATAACATATAGGTATTCATAAGACTAAAGAGTCATTGAATGAGCATAAACATGCAAAAGGAATATGGCTCAGGAAAATATGAGACCATGCATAAGAAAACACATAAAGCAATGACATATCATAAAATCATATAACAAGTGGGAATGGACCATAGCTGACAGTAAGAGCATGTGAGCTACTACATGGAATCCAATGAACTCCATCCATTGGGAAAATGACAACCCACTCCTTCGATTAGGAAAAGGGGAATCTACTTGACAAGATAGATATCCGAAACTTAGTAACTTTGAGAGTGCAACTTCCATAAAACTTTGGGCTTACGTGGATCCACTAGCCTAGTCTATGAGGCTCTTATGGTGGCAAATAGTTAAGGACTTTGAGATTTAGCTTCAAGGGATCATGCCTCAACTAATGGGATGAGTACCAATCTCTATTCCGCTCGGTGCTAATGTCACAACCCAAACCTAGGGTCTAGGAGTGACATGGAAAATGGGAACCTGAGAGTCCCCAAAAAAGCCTTAACTATCCATATTCACATCACCAGTTCGGAGTGTATATATAAATAGTACACATAGTTATAAGGGACGAGAAAGTAGGACTTATGCTATGGAGATTTCATAAGGATAGGGATTAACATGGACTCACACAGCACATAGCACATAAGAACTAATGTGCGGGTAAGTACGACCCATATTTCCACATCAAAATATACATACTTATCACAATTTTCATAATTAATCCATAGTAGTCATATCAAAAAGATAACCATAATCATAAGCTCCAATAACAACACATAACATATATATCCAACAAGAGTCTACAAGATATCCAACAATGCCTCTAGTCATAAGATAGGATGGGGGCCAAGACATGTCCCAGGCTCACATTCAAAATAAATAGCAAGATGGAAGCAACATAAGGTAGATTGATAGTTGCTTGTCCCTGGAAGATAAGACACACCACAACAATTTGTCAAATCCGATCTAGCCAACAAACGGTGGATGAAGGTAGTCTCTGGTCACTACTTGGTTAAATCATGTAGACAAAAGTATGTATTATTACGTTTAAATATACTAAATATACGGGCATGCAATGCGTATAACTTATCAAACCTGCATCTAACGTTAGATGTCAAGGGAACATAATATAAAAAAGATATATATAACAAGGAGAAGTAATATAATAATATGCCATAAAATCCATGATGTATGAAATGTCATAATGCGCATATATAGTGGAGATGGACTATAATTGACAAATCAAAATCGTGCGAGCTATTACATGAAATAGTCTGATGAAGACCTCCTATCGGTAAGATAAGATTACTTGGCAAGGGTAATTTACATCACACCTTACGACCCAACCTTTTTGATGGATGGACAGCTTCCTTACGACCCAGTCTTTTCAAAAGGATTTCCACATCATATCATATCACATAAGGTGTAACCATTCCTTAGAACCCACTATTTTCAACAATGGCTACCGCATACATATTGGCACATAGTTCAAGATAAAGGAGAGGACCCTTGGGAATAGCCCTGACGCCCTTAATTAATTGGTGCCAAGTCAAACGTCCCACAATAATACTTATACGTATACATGCTTTCAAAGAGGCCCAAGTCGTTTCAAATCATTTCAATGCATACTTAGACTCAAAAGCCAAACACATTTCATAATCATTCATACTTGGGCTCAAAATCCAAATCATAGTTCATAATCATGCTTCTCATGCATAAGAATAGCTCATTCACATATACGAGTTAGTGCAAGCACCTAAAATACTCAAAGAGTCATATTATAGATTTTATGTGATCACATTCTTGTCATAACTATAATCTTATCAAAATCATATACATAAATATAATTGGGCTTAACCCACTTCATAATTTTTATAATATCCAATGCTCATGAATGCATATGACATGAATGATATGTGAATAGCAATGGGTAATACAGTTCTAAAATCACCAATATAATATCAAATTGAAGTAAGTTCATAAGTAAAATCTACATTCAAATCACAATTTAGATTATTCATGCTTAAATCAAACTTTAAAGGGACAATGCATATTCAAATCTTCATAATAATAATGCAATTCAACTTGTCAAGCCTTAAAACAACTTAAAATCAACATAAAGCATAGCCTATATCAATTGAATTTAACAATCAATAATATTCAAAACCCATAAAGTAAGAATAATTTCATGAAATTCAAGTGAAAAGAGTTTGGGTCTTCTTAGTTGAAAGTGACCAAGAATCAATCCGACATATGTTAACTAACCAAGAAGAAATAGGAAAAAATTTGATGAAGAAGAAGACCCTTCCTTTATGCTCCAAGCTAATATCCAATAGCTTACTTCAGCGGAGTTCTTTAGATGAGAGAATTTGAATAATTATAAGTGTGAGAATGAATTTGAATGAGGGCAGAAGAGCTTAGGTCATTTTAATAAAAATGCCCCATACTTGCCATGGAATGCCCCCATAATCATAATTCTCTTATATATCAAATCAGGGATATTGAAACACCCCTTCACGCAGCTCAAAAATACCCTATGATGTATTTTTTTAATATCTCAAAATTCGTGCAGGACTTCACAAATCCGACTTCAAATTCTTGTTTAGAGGGCAAAATTGTGTGGGAAAATGTACCTATAAGGCATACTTTATCCATGCAAAGAAAAATAATTTTTGGTGAAACTTTGCAAAAATAGTAGCTGTCCACGAGGGGTCCAAAATGCGGACCCAATGTGGAATAGTTCAAAACTTCTAAAAATTATTCTTTTTATTCCAAGGCAATTGGGTAATAACCCTATACCTATATACACGAAAATTCCTCATTATAAAGCTATTTTGAGCCCTAAAAACTAACCAAGTACCTCTCAATTCCTCTCTACTCTTTATCAAATTCTCCATACATTCTCAAGGTTTTCAAGAAGTCTTGTTCGAATTCGACGAAACCAAGTTAATCCCCAAAAGCTCTTTAAGATTCAAGTGTCCTAATCAATTTGTGGATCTAAGAATTTCATTCAAGCTTCAAGACTCCATTTTAAATCTTCTTCAACAAATTCTCCAAAATCAAGGTACGTGGGTTTCTTTCATGGGTGCATTTCACCCATGATGCCAAAGCTTTTTTTTAACCTAAAATTGCATGATTTAAAGTTGATTTACTCATGGGTCTTAGTTATTATGAAATTCACTGCACACTATGTTGGGGTTTATGAAATGGTGATCATTTTAGAATGTTTTGTGCTATGAATCTAAGATCTAATGTGAGATTTAATGAAGGGTTTTGATATATAATGCTTGAGTCTATTACAAAGTATTTATTGATAGTTTTATGTTGGATTTTCTTGCATGATTCCATCTCTAAATTGTATGATTTTACTCTAGCATTACACACCCGCTAAGTGTTTGATAAAATATATTTTTAAGGATTCTTTAAGTTTTGATGATCTATTAACTGAGTCAAGTAACTCTATATTGATTATGAGCTTTCTAAATATGTGTTTAGATCATGAAAATTTTGATGATGTTGTAGGGCCAGATTAAGCCCCCTTCTTAAGATTATACCTCTTGTAAGCCTTTAATGTTGAAGTTAATGAAAGGGTAATATTGATGATGACCCATTCTTATGATAGAAGTTAGGTTCACCATTTGAGATCAACGATGTTAAGAGCTACACATCCCATGTCTTTATGTTGATTGAAAGTTATTAAAGCATGATTATCGTATATCTTTTGTGGGATTAGACTTAGCACCAAGTGGACTAGAGGCGAGTCGCCAAGTCCTAGAACTATGTGCCACCATAGGTTAAGGGATTAGAGATGAGTCCTTAAATCTCTAAGAGACGAGTACCCTAAATATGAAGACTTGAGACGAGTATCCGAGTCCAGGATTAAGGCGAGTACCCAAGTCCAAGAACTAGAGGCGAGCAGTTCATATAAGGCTTAGTGGATCCACTTAGGCATTAGGAGGTTCACCTTGACAAGTAACTTCCTCCTTTCTTCCGGTGTAGGGTTGACATCAAGATTCCAAGTCGTAGCTCGCTTGGTCTTATTTTATGTCGGTTGAGGATTCTTTCCATATTTATATATTATGTTCTATGTAAGATTAATGATTTTCAAAGCATTATTTACTTAAGCATTGATTATACATGTCATATTGTTATTATACTATCTATTGCTAATAATTATGCATTTTGATTGTGATGCCTATCTCTTGTTGCATTGCATCGCACATACTTAATACATTTAAACATACTAATGCATACTCTATGCCTACATGATGTTACCATGTAGGAACTGGAGTCCCGCTTGAGCATCTCCACCCACCTGCCTAGTACGATTTTACTTAAGCTCGTCGGTGAGTCCTCCATTTTAGGGACGTTGCTTATGATCTTATGCTATATTCTAAGACTATATTTCTTTTATGTATGTATTGACTATGAGGGTGAGACTGATTATTTGTCTTAGTCCCTGCTCTTATCTATGTAGCAGAGGTGTTGTTAGATATGTTATGTATCTTTATAAGTCTTGACTCTCTTGTTTCTTGATGTTTGTGATATGGAATTTTACCCTTAGTCCCAATTTCCCTTATTTATGCTTATCAATTATTGTCATTTGAATAGCTTCCGCAACCAAGGATGTGTAGTGATATACTATGAGGCGTGTTTGGGGTTACTTTGGGTTCCTCATTTGCCAGCCATATCTAGTCCCTAGGCTTGGGTCTTGAAAAAGATAGTATCATAGCACTAGGTTGTTAGATCCTCGGAGTCCAACACACCGCGTTGATTAGAGTCTTATTCATGGTTGTGTTGTGTAGCACAACTATGAATAGGAGGATATGAGACATCTTAGGAAACGTTTCCTTTCTTCATGTTCTAAGTCGTGCTATAGAGATGACATAAGTCTTTCCTCCTCCCCCCAACGATTATTCTTTGCTATGCTAGATCATGTCTCACACAAGAGAAAGAAGAGCCCGCTCTCCAGAAGAACAACCGACTCATGGAGAATTTCTGCATGCACTTATTATGTTAACTCAAGTTGTGGCTAATCAAGCCAACCAAGGGGCCCAAGCCCCTCATGCTCCTACTCCGGCATCTCGAGTGAGGGACTTTGTGAGAATGAATCCACTGGAATTTCTATGATCTAAGGTATATGAGGACCCTCAAACGTTCATTGATGAGTTCTATAAGGTATTGGCTATCACGAGAGTTAGATCATAGGAAAAGGCGGAGTTGGAAGCTTTCCAACTCAAAGGGGTAACACAAATATGGTTTAATCAATGGAAGGAAAAGACGGGGGGTTGATAATGTGGTTCTATAGGAGGAGTTCAAGGTGGCTTTTCTTAATCGGTTCTTCCCTCTTGAGCTTAGGGAATCTAAATTGGTGGATTTCATGAACTTGAAACAAGGATCTTTGAGTGTTGGCGAGTATGCCCTCAAGTTCAATTAACTTTCAAAATATGCCCCCCGATTGGTAGCCGATCCAAGGTCAAGAGTGAGTAAATTTGCTATGGGAGTATCTCACTTGGTGAGTTACGAGTGTCGGTCCACTATGTTGATTAGTGATATGGATTTATGCCGCCTTATGATTTATGCCGAACTACTTGAGGGGGAGAAGGTTAGAAAGAGGAAAAGTGAGGGGCCAAGAGGGCTCGATTTGATGATAGCTTTGAAGGTCAAGAGTACGGTGATGCTCCAAACAAGAGGGTTTCCAAGGATGGGATGGCCAACCCTAAGTATCAAGGTGAACGCATTTGTGGGCAAGCTCCTCTTACATGCGACAAGTGTAGAAGGTACTAAGTGGAAGATTGCGTAGCCGATTCAGGTGCATGTTTTGGATGTGGTGGAATGGATCATATGATGCGGCATTATCCGTGGGTCCCTAAAGATCATAAGGATGGTCGTCAAAGTTCTCAACCATACCTCTCTAGGGGCCACTAGTCTTGGCTAGGTGCTTCGCGGGTAAGTTGAAGGTTTTGAGTTTGATGGATCCGGGTTCCACTATACCTTGAATTACTCATTTTTGGTTTCTTATGGGCTTCTTGTGTGCCTCGAGTTGTTATGTGAGCCTTTGGTGTCTACCTCTTGTTAAGTATGATGTTACTAAGAATGTTCATAGTTGTTGTTCCATGTTCATCTTGCCTTAGGTCTTGCCTTGTGACTTGTTGGAGTTGATGTGGTAGAATTGATGTTATGCTTAGGGTGGATTAGTTGCATGCATATTATGTCCCCATGGATAGTAGAAATGGTAGAGTTAGATTCCGACTCTCTAATGAACTAGTCTTTGAGTGGGAGGTTGCAAGTGGTAGAAAAAGAGGTAGGTCCACTCTTATCTTAAGGTTCAATTGATCTCTAAGGGTTTCCCCATGTTCTTATTGCAAAGAATCTTGTCTTGTGATCTTTGTTAAACTTGCTTTGATGGGTTGGAATTCTTAGAGTGGTGTTTGGCTAGTTACATAGCATGCTTCCAATGAGTGTAGAGCCCGTAAGGTTGTAATATGATAGTTAAGGATGGTCGATCTATTTGCTCAACTACAACAGATTAGTCACTTCTCTAAGATTGATTTTTGGTTCGGGTTTTGTCCCCAAGTAAGGATGAGGGTAGGTTATATCCCTAAGTGTCTTTTCGGATGAGGAGTGAGCACTTTGAATATTGGTGGAGTTGTTTGGTTGACTTATACACCAGCTTTGTTTAGGGGTTTCATGAATAGGGTCTTAAAACCCTACCTTGACATGTTTTGTGGTGGTCTCTAGTGGTGGAGTATTGGCTTATTTAGAGCTTATAAACCATTTCAGGGTAGTGTTGTAATTCTTGGGGATGAGAAATTGTTTGCTAAATATGATATATGTGAGTTGAGGGGTCCATCGTTTGGCTAGATTGGGGGTTTAGGATGGAGGAAGTTGAGCATGGTGGTGTAGTATTCTTGATGGTCCCGAATCTTCTTAGGTTGAAGGGGGTCTGAATTAACCAGGTCTTGGATTCCGCCTTATTAGAGTTGGAGGTTTCGGATGAAAGATGGTAGAGTGGAGGTTGTCTCCCAATGTGGAGATGGTGGTTTATGGTACCAAGTGGACCATGTGTGATTAAGGTTGACAATGAGTTTAGCATTGTGACTCCTTATAGTATGTAGAGGAGGATTGTTAAGGATGCTTAAAGATTGGAATTACCTAGGGATATGGTAATGGTTTGTCTAGTTTTTCATGCTTTTAGATTGAGGGGATGTGGTAATGACTCTAGTGCTATAGAACTCGTGAGATTATGGGTTGTGGAGGATAAATTGACTTAGGAAGAGGTTCTAGTGAAGGTATTGGATGGAAGGGTTGAGGAAGTTGATTGATAAGGGTGTAGTGTTCGTCAAGTCCCTTTGGAAGAATTGTCAAGTCGAAAGTGTCTCTAAGGGAGATGGAGCAGGCATGGAAAAGCGATATCCGTACCTCTTTCATTCTTTTCAAGCTAATGATAACATGTCAAATCCTTTTTTGTGATTTCAACTCTTATGTTTCAGCCCCTATGTCATCGCATGCATTCATGTTTATGTTGACAAGTTTATGATAATTTTAACATTTGTGTTTAGATTTCGAAAATAGAGTTTAAGTGCATTGTTGCATTCTTGTTGGGGCTGATTTATTCAAGATTACTCTTCTTATATACGTCACTTTGACATTTGGGGACGAATGTTCCCAAGGGGGAGATATTGAAACGCCCCACACTTGTCTAGGAATGCCCCCATAATTGTAATTCCTTTATATCTCAAATCGGGGATATTTAAACGCCTCTTCACGTAGCTCAAAAAGACCCCATGATGCATTTTTTCAATATCTCAAAATCCATGCAGAATTTCGTAAATCTGACTTCATATTCTTGTTTAGAGAGCAAAATTGTGTCGCAAGATGAGTACCTACAAGATATACTTTGTCCGTGCCAAGAAAAATAATTTTTGGTGAAACTTCGAAAAATAGTAGCTTTCCGTGACGGTTAGCGATACGAATCGATGCAGACTAGTTCAAAATTTTTTTAAAATTGTTCTTTTTACTCCAGGACAATTGGGTAATAACCTTATACCTATATACACGAAAATCCCTCATTGTAAAGTCATTTTGAGCCATAAAAACCAACCAAAACCCTTTAAATTCCTCTCTAATCTTCGTCAAATTCTCCATCCATTCTCATCGTTTTTGAGAAGTCTAGTTGAAATTCAAGGAAACCAAGTCAAGCACCAAGACCTCCTCAATATTCAAGTGTCCCAATCTACCGGATCTAAGAATTTTATTCAAGCTTCAAGTCTCCATTTCAAATCTTCTTCGAGAAACTCTACAAAGTCAAGATATGTGGGCTTCTTTCATGGGTTCCTTTCACCCATGATGCCCAAGCTTCCTTTTACCTAAAATTGCATTATTTAAAGTTGATTTAC